>JAPYZE010000546.1:0-37069 GCA_030522805.1 Leptomastidea abnormis
TGCCGGTTATTAGTAAAACCTCGGTAATTCGAAACCCGCTTAATTCGAAGGTTTTTTTCAGTCCCTTCCAATTCGAATTAACGAGGTTTCACTGTATATTAAAAAACTATATTGCACAACTAATATTAAGTTTCTCACATAGCTCACGCATATTTATAGATACGAAAAAAATAAATCCCAATCCTTTAAAACGTAATGCCAAGAAAGATCCCTGAACCACATATAGCAATAAATGCCGTAATATAAGCCTCCATTTAATAGCGTATTAAAAGCCATATCGAAACGTCCGCAATAAAAGTATCAATGCGTCGTCCAACGTCACAAGCTAAATATTCAGCAAGGTAGAAAAAGATCAAGAGCAAAAAAAGTGTATACGCAAAAGAAAGGGAGAAGTTTGCCTCTGGCATAGGAACAAAACCAAGCCGATAAAGACTAGCGCGGGTGAATGTGTATATGTGTGTGTGTGTGTGTCTGCTATATGGTCATCTCCCGAGCACAAATCAAAAAATAATAGCTAGTCAGCTGAAAGACTCCAAGCGTGAGTCTGTACAAGTGTACATATTATACAAAGGTTTGGATTCTTTTCGTCCTTTCTGATCTGCCAGTGGCCACATATGAGCCTCTTGCTGTCTTCAACACTTGTTCTGGAACTGAGACACAGCTTTTTTTTAAAAAAAAAATCAAGCCCTCACATAGTGTGTCTTTACGATGCTTTATGGGGTGACTAGCCGATGGGCCAAACGATTTTTTATGAAGATATACGAGCGTTTTATATAAACATACTCCAATCGATGAGTTTATGAAAGTTTCGAGAAGTCGTTTTCTCACTCCTTCTCCTCATACAGAATTTGCGTATGCTGAAGATTGTTTTTATAGTCTGTCATAAAAAAAAAGGATATCATTGTTTTTTGTTGTTGCATATTTACGAGTCATTTGAGCAACACTTCAGTCACCTTCCCTCAATATAATCAACGAAGTGAAGCTCACGCGAAGAACCACAGGCCACCCTCATTCTTATTTTTCCCATTATTTAATGGTCTGCTTTTATATACAAAAACATCAAGTTCAGGAATTTTAAGCCCGCGCAAATGTCCAATTCCCCACCATCATAGGTTTATCCTTTGTACTTCAAGTTTCCCGAGATTCACCGCATGACGCTGAGCATATCGTTCTAACTTGTTTCTTTTTCTTCTCTTGTTAATCTTCATTTTCCCGCGCGTTTGCAGCTTGTAAAGAAGCTGCAAAAGCCTGAGAAGCCTAAAGGCGCGAGAAGAGCAGCAGCAGCAGCGGCGGCGGCATGCCTTTCCTTTAATCCATCCGGCCAAGAAGTTCTCTCTTTCTCTTATAATATACGTTGAAAGAAAACTTGCGGGCTGCCTCGAGTATACTCTTGCTATGCAGCTTGCCTCAGGAGGAAAACACGAAGAATTGGAGTGGAAACGAGCTAGCTAGGGCAATATAACGCCGACGCCTCTCTCTCTCTCTTTTTTTCGCTCGTTAACTATCTTGCTGCCTCTCTCGATGTGGCGATCCTTATATTTTCCTCTTATTTTCTTTCTGTCTTACTTACTATATGTAATGGGCTTGAGCTGTTTAGTTTTGTGGTAAAAATGAATCGGGAAACGCTTATGAAAAGAGCTTTATGACTGTTGTAAAAGAGTTTTGGTACGTATGTTTAAATGTTTGTGGGTTACAAGAAATTCAAAATTTTCTGCCAAGTTTATATTCTGATTTTAAAATTTTAATTTCTTTATAATAATATAAGATAAAACAAAAATAAACTATTTAAAATAACCAATCAAAATTAAATTAAAATATTGCTCCTTATATCACTATAGAAACATATCTAAAAATCCACCTGCTAATCTCAATATAAAAAAAAAAAGTAAAAGCAAAGTCCATTTAAGAAACAGTACCCCAAGATATCTATAGCAGTAGTTCGAAAGCGCAAGCAAGATATATATACACAAAACGTGCAATGTGCACAAGAGTCCCTCACAAGAGGCAGAGCCTGAAGCTTTGATAAAGATCAGTTGGAGCTTCACGACGAATTGAATCGTTCCACACTGACTCTCTCGTTGGTATTTCGAGTTGCTCCTATATATAAGTAGAGCTTTCTCTCCCCCCCCCTCCTTTTTCCTTTCATTTCGAAACGCGATAAAGTTGTGCACCAGTTCGCTTGGATTGAAATTCGTCGAGTCCATACCTGCACTAGTAGCAACTGTGGTGGTGGTTGTTGAGGTTGGCAGCAGTCCGACAGCGGGAAATTATCACGGCGTTCAATCGACTTTGCTGCTTTCCCTTCTACTCTATTGCACTCTCTTTCTCTTTCTCTCTCTCTCACTCCCCTTGTCGGCGGGACGTCCAGAGAATCGCGAGAGAGCGTATATATACCGATAGCCATCGAAACAACCCCTGTTGGTAGCGGCAGCTTTCAAGGTCAGATACTGGCCGGGAGCCACGTCAACAAGCCACGTCGACGAGGATACTACTACTGCTGCTTTTGCTGCTGCTGCTGTTGCTGTTGTTACTGCTATGGATAGCAAAAACAACTGGGGGAAATTGCGAGATTCAACCTGATGCTCTGCTTTCCATGGCCGACTGAAGAGGAGAGAACATGTGACAAGCAGTAATTCAGTATAAATCAAGTGTGTGTATGGGTTGTACTACTGATTATGTTGCGGATTTTTTTTTTTCGTTTGTATTTTTTTGATCGTCAAGATTTTTTATCAAGAGATGTTAATATATGTAGGTTTCTGTAAATCTTTATTATGATAGGTTAATGATAAATTTAATAAAAAAAATATGCAAAATCATACCTATCACTATAGATTATAAAAAAAAAATCTATTGATGACAAAATATCAAAATTCTTAGTCATAATTCTCTGTAAATTAGACAGCTTTACATAGTCACTTCCAATATTGCCTTTCTCCTCTCCCATTTCATGTCTAATTTAACTAACTCTCCGCTCTTACGAACATTGACCATCCAGAAATCATACAAGTAAGCATACCGAGAACGACCTTACCACGACGATGTTCTAACGGAAACAAGATCAATTTTCTGGTCATACTCGAACAGTGGATTAATCATCTCATAAATCAAGACTCCATAGAGACTGATGTCTCGACATAACTATTCTGGCAGGTATGTCAATTCTGTTAAAGACTGACATTACCAACCTTGATGATTGTAACTGTACGTGGAGATATCTCTCGTATGTAATACTTGGTTGTCGAACCGATGGAAGGATAACGAAGATCAAGTTAGCATTGAAGAAACAATGTTTTACCGATAAGAAAGTTTTAAGCTTTTTAAGAGACCCGGATATCCCATTTGGTAATGGACTGTAAGTAACTTAATGTGATATCAGTGAAATTAGAAAGTGATTTGAGGTATCAAGTTTTTATTCGTTTCACTTGTTCTTTTTCTCTCTATCTCTCTTTCTGTTGTAATTTAAAAATTTTAAGATATCAGATTGCTAATGAAGTTAAAAATCTTAGATTTTTTTTTGTGTGTCTTAATCTTGACAAAACTTTGACGTTAGAAAAAAATAAACGGACGAGAAAGTTTAAAACTTTATAAAAACGTCTGTTCGTTAAATACAACAATAAAAAAATATTTCAAACCTGCATACATAACCAAGTTACCTTTTCTACTCTTTAGACTTACATACCAAGACCGTAACCATGAACTTTACGCGAGATTCACAACGAAACCTATAATTCACTCGACTTTAGCTTGGTCAGTTTTCGCCAAGCATACACATATACACACCTATATAATACGTTCCTCTTTAAGACATATATATGCAAAGGTTTATTGCGACTCGCTAAAATGCAACTCGTAAATTGCATACCCCAGTGGTGGTACATATATACAAACGCAATATATAGTTTATATAACCCAAAGGCGTCGCTAGAATACAAAACTTACCAATTCGCTCACATCAAACACCACCAACCGCTAACTTTATAAAAGTATAAATTCACCAATCTCCCCTCGTAAAATTATCTTCGGCTGCTATATGCTCAACAGCAAACTAAAGACATATTCACCAAAGTCATCAATTCGTCTTAGACAGTTTCCTTGACAAATTTGCCGCTGTGCTGACATTTTCAACTATTAAACTGTCTCTATCTTTTGCATTATATATAAGCTTTGCAAACATACCATTCGATGACGAAATAATCTGATGGTTTTTAATATAAATTTTTCTTTTTATAATAAAAAAAAAAATAAAAAAAAAAGAAAAGTCATCAATTTAACGCTTATAACGAATTGCTTTGGCTGCAATTATCGCAATATAAACTTAACTGCAAGACTAATAAACCTTTCGACGCAATAACACACACACACAGTCGTACTATACGAGAAAGTCATCAAGAATCAAGTCGTAACGCTCTTGTACATATTCACGTCAAACAAAGCTAATGAGCTGCTCGTCGCTCGTTGTCGTAGTCTTACTTTTGCATATACATACGCACTATCCTTAAAAAAACATCCTTTTTCTCGTCCTCTTACTAGTATCATAGGGGTTTTTCTGTATGTCGAGCCTTTGTATAAAACTAAGTCTCGACATAGCTTAGCCTCAAGCTCGTTGCACCAACCGTGTATAACATAACGATGGAAAAATAGTCCATATATATAGAGAGAGCCTTGCACTTATATACTCAACATCTTTTTCTCGAGAATTTTTCTCCCCTTGCACACACGTATAAAGGTAATATACTTTCAAGCTCGGAAAATACCCAGAGGGATATGGAAAAATCATTGCACTAATGAAAGGAAAAAAAAGAAAAATTTTGCTTCCCCTTCGGCTTTTCAACAGGGGAACGATATAAAAAAAAGGGTGCGAGAGCGAATATAACGTCGAGTCAAGGAGTGTATGTGTGCACTAGCGCAATGCTTGACCTGGATTTTCCTTTGATTCTCTATTGCCTTCCCTAACGACCACTTCCTACGATTTCTATACTATAGCTTTACCTTAACGCTTTTCTTAACTCCTCTTGGGATTTGCGGAAAATCTAGAGAAATATAGGGGAGACGAAAGTGCGTGTACATACGTACGCAGGGGACGAGAAAGAAAGGTAGATCCTCTTGGATGTTCTTCTCCTCGCGACTACCTTATGGTACATACTACTCGAGGACTATGTGATTTATGTTTCTTTGTGCATACGTAAAACGTGTGTGTGTATGTGTGCGAACGTAATGACAGAGGGGCTATAAGAGAGCTATGAAGATTAATTATCTTTGTCAATCTTTGTTAAGTTATTTTTCTCCCTTCAAAGATATCTGCTCGAGACGCGAAGTGGATCTTTCGTATATGATTGATTCTTGCATAATTTGGTATAGTCTGGTGCTATGTAGTTTACCATGTTTCTGACTGATATAACAAAAACTATCGACGTATATGTAAGATTTTTAAAAATAAATTCCTACGTAGAAATCACATAATACAAGCATCGTAAGAAATAGCCACTTCTAACAAAACAAACGAATCGTATATCACTTCATTTATTACTATTCAAAAAATGCATCCGATGCAGATCAAACGTAGCGCTCAGAAAATTCAAGAGAGACCACTTGAAGTACACGTACATACGATAATAGCCTTAGTGTTAAAAAAAGAGGGATGACGTGTGTGCAAGTCTCGCAAAAAAAAAGAGAGTGAGAAAGTCGCGCGTACGCGCGCGCATAAATTTCCGGTGGATGCAACAACGGATGCACGCGCGCGCGTGTGCATGCACATAGCATACTATATATACTGCAGGCTCTCACTTAACGAGAAGAGCCTTATGTGCGCGTTAAAGAGAAAAAGAGAAAAAAAAGATCAGAAGGAGAAAAAGGTGTGTGTGTGTGTGCAAAGGGCAGCAGCCAAGAGCAGCAGATCGATCGGGCTACTCTCTTTCTTTGCGACTTAAGTGTCTCTGGGGGTACACACGTGTGAGTGTATGTACGTATGCGCGCACGTTTTCGTGGAAGAGCAGGCGTGTCCGAGTTGACTTCTTGAGTGTGAATTTATACGGATATGTTGGTTGGTTGCTTACTTGCTTCTTGGCGGTAGCTTTGGTCTTTCTGAGAAAATCAAAGCGGCTTGTAATAGGGATATGGCTTATTCTGATTTAGGGAGTTTTTTAAAAGAAATGGAGTGATTGACTAAGGGTGTAAGGGTTGAATGTGTTACTGACGGATTGGGTAAAAACTTAATATAGTACGATTCAGACTTTTTTAATTGATTGTTTAAATAATTAATTATACATAATTATATTTTTACTAGATTATTTAGCTGAAAAAAAATTAAACTTTATTATATGAATTTAAGGTAAAAATTTACTAATGAACTTTATAAAACAGCTTACCTCTAGGTATTCAAAAATAATTTTTCTAAAAACTGCATAAATTGAGAAAAAAAAAACAATTCTAATGAACACCATCTAAAAAAAAAAATAATCTTTTAATTACTCCAAATTTAAATAAACACACATACCATCAAGTTTTTGAAGAGAAGACAAGAAAGTCTCAGTCTGGCGTAATAAATGTGTCTATGAAAGCTCTCTCGCAGCAGATGATAAAAAAGGGTGAAAAAAAGAAAGAAGGGAAAGAAGAGTAGAGTAGGTAGAGGAAAGCTCTCAGTGGAGCTTTCTGCGCCAGCGTCGAGCGGAGCTTGCAGAAAAGCAGCCCCCTCACATACATATATGTTCTTTTACCTATACACACACACACACTACTCACATGTACATGTGCTAACTGCTGTACGCGCCGACGACCTAAATCCCGTGCAGTGACGCGAGCTCGCCACGAAAACTGCTGACGAATGAAAGGGCTTGCCGGCTGAGCGCTTTTTTTCTCTACAGTTCGCTCGGTCATTTCGATAGATTGACGTAGTGAGCTTTAGGAAGCAGGTGTGTAAGGCAGTTCTTTAATGCCTACCATGTCGTTATTTTTTTTTTCTATCGGATTATCATTTTTCTTCCTTTTACAATTCATTTACGTAATATAAAATTCATTTAACAAAATAAAAAATTGCTATTATCATGAAAAAAATTTAAAAGCTCACTAAAGCTCTGCTCTTTTTAAATATACTCCGGAAAATCAAAGCTTTTGGCATACATATATAAGTACAACACTCATCCAGAAAAGTTACCCAACCCCCGTAAGGAATTTATATACGCCCACACTTACGAGGACATTGTCCCCGGAAACAAAAATGTTACAAACTGGTCCCCGTTTAAATCATTCACTATACGACGTGCGAATAAGACCCTCTTAACGTGATGACAACGCGAGCCAACGATCCATACGACGCGTGTGGGATAAATCACATCGAGATGACGTCCGTATCGCACACCGCGGCTTTTACGCCTCGCATTTTGAGTCCACGTGGTCTGATAGCTTGTGGATGTGAACGATCTCTTCTCTCGTGGTGCCTGCCAGCTGCTATGTGCCGGTAGTTTCGACCGATTGAGCATAGATGGAGTTACTTGTTCTGCTGGTTGGGCTTTGAAAAGATTTTTTTTTTTATCTAAGAAAATTAATTTTTTGTAAAGTGTAATTTAATATTTTTTATTGTACTGTTATTTACTAAAAAGACAATAAAAACTTTTTGTAAATATTATAAATTAACAAAATGAAAGAAAAAGAAAATTTATTTAAAATAGATAGAGTTTGACATTGAAAGTTACATTAAATATTTATATGAACAATAAAAAAAATTTCTGGCACGTTTCTGCAATTATTGTACATCAAAGTAAAATAACCAAAAAAAATACCAACTACAAAAGAGAGAGACTTAATGAACATAAAAGGAGAAAGCAAAACCTATGTATGTATGTAAGTATGAACGACATAGACGGCAACAAAAAGCGCTAAAGTCAAAGTACAACAAAATAAATCCAAACCGAAGAACGAGACGGAAATACACGAGCGAAAACGGCAAAGAGAAATGTGTATGTGTACTACTACCATGCAGCAGCAGCAGCTTGCTCTTTAATAGATTGCACGTCTGTCGTCATAAGCGAGCCTCTATGCACCCACGTTCCTTTTGCTTATACATGTAAAACTTCACTTTGTCAGTTTCATAAAGCTTCAAAAGTTCAAAACGTATTATTATTATTATAAATATTTTGTCATTTCTAAGTCATTTAAAACATCTAAGATACACCTACATTATTCCTGTCAAAATGACTTTTAATTTTCTAAGAGTAATAAATATATAAAAAATTAAAAAATATGAAATAGATCTCCTTTATCATTCAAATTACATCAAACAAGCTTCTTAAAACAATAAGCTAATACCCACACAATAGAATACCCGCCCTCGATCTATAAACAAAAAAAAAGTCGGTCAGCGTCACGCGATCCCTTAGTAATAGTAGTAGTAGACCACGAAAACTTCACAAACCTGTCAAGTATATAACTCGTTACGCTATAGCTTCAACATAACGACCGATAAGAATACCATCGCAAACAATTTGCGCAAGCACACAATATCAAACCTGTTTTCATAAAACTTTTTTTTTTCGGTCGCGAAAGAGTAGAGTTTTACACACGACACAGAAGCCAACTCTTTGACACAATGCGTCGCTGTCGTGTCTGTCGTCGCTATAGTAGTAGCAGCTGCTGTTGGCATGTATATGCGTGTGTGTGTGTATGTGTGTGTGTGTGTGTGTGTATGTGTATGCCACCTCAAAAGTGAGCGTGCCACCGTTCGCCCATTGTCTGCGACCGTAGAAGTAGTAGCAATAGCAGCTACAGCAGCTTTCACCGCTCTCGTGTTTTCGCCGCAATTTTTCGATGCACACACATACATAGTCTGGTACCAAATACATGTATGTGTACACACATTCCAACTCTCTCAACGAAGAGTATAGTGTGGTACCACGTCATTCTAGCCCTAGCCAAACAAAGCCCAGAGTCTCTCTCTCTACACGCGCTAGATCCAGTCCATGCGACGACACACGGAAACGAGGGGGAAAGAAAGGAAAAAAAAAAGTAATAATGAACGCCAGCTGGGATATAAAAGAAGTTGGTGACAGGATGGAAAGAAGAGGGAAAGAGAGAGTAAGAGAGAGATTTTTCAGATGTAAAGAAAAACTGGGCTGCTGAGAGATAGATAGATTGTAGTGGAGAATAGATGTTGGAGAGATGAGGCTAGACTTGCGAAAGAAGTTGCGAAAAAGGAGACACTACAAGCTATGTACTATGTTTCAGTATGTGTACTGTCAGTGGTCGGTGTTATTTTGATCTAAGTTCTGGACAGTTTGTGTCCGGACTACAAACTTTGAAATTATTTGTTCTGTAGACACTAAATTTTTTTTTCTATTGTGAGTGGTCAGTTGGTTGTCTTGTTACCAAATACATCACACATGATTATAAATTTTTTATTTTTTAAGTAGATAAAGTACAAGTTTGATCAGACATAATTTTTTTTATTTTTTTTAAGCAGTAGATATCAAATCAAATAAAATACTGGTTAAATTCATTCATTCTAAAATTAAAGCAGAACTAATCGAAAAAATTAAGCTTAGCAGCTGAACGTTTAGTAAGTGTAGCAGCTCAATAAGTTACGCTGCGTTAAATTTCACCTTGCAGTTGGGTCGGCGAACGCTCGTTATAATCGCGACGGTGCACAAGGAGCAAGAAAGAGAGAACGACACGGAAAGAGAGAGAGAGAGAGCCAAGAGAAAATCGAGCGTTTAAAATCTCTCCATCCGTCTCTCTCTCTCTCTCTCTCTCTTTCTTACTCGGTTTCAAATCGCACCGCGCGACATATACACAAGCTCAGGAGACCAACAAAAAGAGAAGAAGAAAACGACAGGCAGACAGAGAGAAAGAGAGAGAGAGAGAGAGAGAGAAAGAAAGAGAAAGGAAGAAAGACGTATAAACAGGCAAGCTCTCTTTCTCGTAGCTGCAGCAGCAGCAGAGCAATTTCACACACGGAGTTCATTGTTTTACCGTGAATCAATTACATGGCTGGGTATACAGTGGCATGCACACATACACACACATATCTGCTCTGCCAGTAGGTTTACCGTTGATGCTATCTGCCTGCGCAGAAGAGAGTCTCTCTCTTACTCTCTTGTTGCTGCTGCTGTGTGCCTCTCTTTTAACCGTGTCGCTCGTGACGCGCTCGTTTGACTTGCTATACATACTCTACTCTGATACTATACTTATAGTGCTTGCATGCATTCTCTTTCTATTTGGATCCTGCTGGTTGTGTGTGTGTGTGTGTGTGTGTGTGTGTGTGTGTGTGTGTGTGTGTGTGTGTGTTTGTGCTCGTGTTGATTTTGGGAGAGACGGTTAATTTTGCATTTTGTGTGTAGATATATCAGTACTATTGCAAGTAGAGAGAGAGAGAGAGAGCCTATGAATGAATTTACGAAGGATTGAGCTTTTGTCTGTTTATAACGAAAAGTGAAGTTTTTGTTTTTTGTTAAATTAACGACTTTTGAAGTAAATTTGTATTTAAAAAATTGCATTGTTTGTTGTTATCACGAAAGTAAAGTAGTTGAAGTAATTTAAAAACATAAATTAAATATGATCCATTCAAAATTAGGTGTCTGAGTAGGTTAATAAAAATAAAAATCGAAAAATTAATTTTTATAATGCTTTTATATGACCCAATAACTATTTCACATATTACTGCTTAGTATTCTAAGTCGCATCCTCATATTCAATCCACTTGCACTTCAGATGTTCATCTCAGAGTACGCATCTTGTGCATTCAACCGCAAGCTCAAATAGATACTCTCTCTCTATCCTTTCGCAAGCTCAATACATGTGCTTTTACTATATCGACATCACGACACTTACCCTTATCCTATATTGCAATTGATACAGAGACTTGTAGAAACTCACGTTGTACCTACTCGATATATCGCTAAAGCTCTTCTTTTGTATGCAAGTGTATGAAACGAGACTCAAAGGAGACATATAGAGACGAGAAATGCGGAAAATAGATGAAATGAGCTTACACGAGTAGTATAAGTTCAGTGTGTATGTGTGTGTGCAATTGTCGGATGTCGTTAGCCTTTAAACTTTGTGTATACGTGGACCTCCTGCAAATGATATTTTGCCTCTAGCTAAAAGTGTAGTATCTGCATATATGTATATGCAAGCTTCTGTTCTTTCCTGTTTCTCTTACTCTTTATCTCTGCGTAACAATTATGTTTTGAATTCTAGGGCATCGTTGCTTTTAACAGAGCAAGCATACACCTTTAGTAAATTTTAACTTGATCTAGTTGAATAGTCTAGATAAAATTAAATTTTTTTTTCTTCTAATTCTATATATTTAAAATTGATTATATTTATTACCACAATTTTATTATTTTTGTTATTTTTACATTCATTCTTATTAATTCAAGCAGAAATTTAATTCAAAGCAAAGAATAATTCCCATTATTCAAGTCTCTCCCCACATATACACATTAAGTATCTCAAGTCAAAGGAAAATTCTCCTACTGGCAATTCTCTATGCTTACTCGTTAACTCAAGTCGAGGCTTTGTCGCAGTGGTACATATACACTCTTAGATAGGTACCCTCTATTACCATAGGCCTGTACTACTCTCGCGGAATATCGTACACGGAAATGGAAAGTATATGTATAGCATGTAGTATATACCGCGATGTTGAAGGAGGTGGTTCTAAGATGCCGTGTGCCTTCGGTTTCTATATCGTCGTCTGGGTGTATAGAGAGAGTATACATAGCACGAGTGGAGGAGGCTTTACTATATACGCTCCGATAGAGGAAAGAGAGAGAGAGAGAGAGAGAGAGAGAGAGAGAGAGAGAAAGAGAGAGAGAGTCAACTTGTTATCGCTTGGAGTAGTTGTTGAGCATTTCTGCTTACACGTAAGATGCGAGATTTGCGTGTATATGTATGTGTATGTGTATAAAAGTAGTTGATGTTATGTATATGTTTGTGCGAGGATATATAACTATATTGTGTGTGTATGGAGAACTCGAGGGCTGTTAAAATGTTCCTTAGCGTGTATATATATGTCGCATCGGGCTTTTGAACATTTTGCTAGCTGCGATTAATTCGAGCGAATCGAGCTTGGATTTCTTTGCTTTGCTGGTTTTTTTTTTCTTTAATTTCTATTTGAAAATTAATGATAATATGTAATTATAAAATTATAAATTTTCTCATTTATTTTTAGTAAAAATTTTTCATTTTTACCAGGATACAGTATATTGATTTTAGTCATCTTATTATTCATATAAATCATCAACTCAAACAAATACCATTTTAAAACTGATGATTCATCGCAATTAAAAACATCCTAAACTTACGTAATCGTTTTAAAAGTATCTCTTTAACCAAATAGTCCCCACCCTTGAATAAACATATTCATTTAAAAAAGTTAAAAGGAAGTAAAACCAAAGTAGTTAAGATAAAAAAAAAGAAACTCCAGCCATAATACTCTTCAAACACTGGTAAATCCCTGAGTTTTCGCTCTTACGCGAAGTCCACGTATAGTATAGCTTATCCACTCGATCGCTTGACAACTTCATCGCCTGACCAGTAACAGCAGTAGCAGTTGGCGAACAGAAAAACGACAAGTCAAGAGTGCAAGTCTCTCTCTCGTACGTCCCTTCGGTATTGTCACTAGAGAAAGAGAGAGAGAGAGAATCTCAAGAAAGTGTCCTGCTCTCAACTCACTGCGTCACGTTTCGCGCGGTCCTCGAGTTAATTGCCTTTATCTTGAACGCTTCTCTCTTTCTCTTTTCTCTTTTCCTCTTTCAAGCGCTGTCCAAACGTCCGCGAATGGTATATATATATACCCGTATTGCAAGTAAGAGAGACACCCCGGATCGATGACTCTTGCACGCGGTTGTCCCTTCGAGACCGAATGTTGTCATCGCCTGTCCACCAATTAGTCCCAGAGAGAAACCGAGCTTCCGGCGCTCCTGCTGCTGCTGCTTTCTCGCGCGCCCACGCTTTATGTACACGTGTATATAATATGTGTGTGTATATGTGTGTTGAGATGCGCGGGCGAGGCTTTTAATGCGGCTAATGCGCCATGTGCGTTTGCCTAGTAACGTGACTCGAAGCTGAGCTACCTTTACTTATCCCCTTTCCAGCAGACCCGTATTTTCTCCGGACGCTTATAACGATGAAGCTGCTTCTGCTGCTGCTGCTTGTTAAAAGCTATACGGTAACTCGAGACTGAATATTTAGGAGTATAGGCCAAAAGCCTGCTGTTTTTAAGGTATTTTTAAGGACTAAAAATAACGATGTACACGCCTCCTGCTGCTTTTGTCTATATAAGATTAGTCAATTATCTAGTACTTTCTTTTTATTAAGGTTGAATTTTTTATTGATCAATTAATTTTTTATTTATAATCTTAATGTCTTGCTATTTTGAGATAATTTAAAATTTTTTTTATTTTTTACAACTTACAAATTTGTTTCAATTTTTAATTTAAAGTTTTTTTAATTATATAATTACTAAAAATCTTTAGAAACTTCTTTTTGAAATTTTATTTTACACATTTATAAACATCATTTGTACATGTGTAAATAACAGACTTAATGGAATAAATCCCTTGAAAGTTTGAAAACAAAGAGGGAGAATAAAAGCACATTAATTATGTACAGCTCATTAAGTCACCAAATTTTCTTAAGCTTGTGTTTTCGCAGTAGTAATAATACCTTAACTTCTAACGTATTATACTAATGCATTGTTAAATTTAGTTGAATTGAAAAATAATACTAAATGATTCAATTAAGCAAAACCATAAGTACTCAATTTTTTCACTCTTTTTCCCAAAAAAAAATTTACTTCCAATAGAATAATTTCCTCCCTAAAAATCAAACACTTAACAAAACAATTACTTAACTACATATAAAGTACAAAAGGAAATCAAGCAAATACACACAACAAATCGTATAACTTAGCAAATTAAAAAGCGATAAGATTAGCCATATCCGGTAGATATCGAGATTAGAATCACACGTAGTCTAGTCTAGAGTTGCGCGTGACACGCAGCCATAAGCCTCTTTGCCTCATCTGGAAAGAGCTTACGTTACAAGCAGATACACCAAGTAAAAGTCATTGCCCATAGCGTGGAAAGACTAATGTACGCGTTGGACTGTGGGTATATATATACATATATACATTCAGAAGTAAGAGAAGGTTGGACACGCCGACGCGCAGCAGCAAACGAGCCTCGTTATCCGCACAAAATACCCGCTTGTCTTATGTCGACTTGTAGCACGTGTAATAGCTCTACCTACACTCATCTCTACTGACAACGACATATTTTTTGTTTTCTTCGGTAATTTCTTTTTTTTTTTTTTAATTTTTTTTGTGTGAATTTACTTTACACGACAAGGCGGCCTTCCGTTTGACGCAGCTAATGTCTCGTGTATCCGGGTCACTCTGGGTATTTTAACGTTGAGATTCTCTCTTCTGACGTGTGTTTGTTATTATTTGCACTAGTTAGGTCTGATGAGTAAATGATTCTAATGTTTACGTTTACTTTGTCAAGATAGGTATTTCATTATATACTATGTTTCATTATAACAATGTAGTTTATCCCACGCTTGTTTTCTTTAAATCTCTCAGTGGTTGCTCTAATTATGTACTATTTTAATTTATTGATTTCGTAAATTTTATTATATTATTAAAGAAAGTTTTACAAAAAAAAAATTAGTTAATAAAAAAACTAGTTATTGTAACGCGTAAATGTATTAATGGCTACAGCAATTTTCAAAGTCTAAACAAAGGGCGTTTCAAATTCACGCTTGCTCTTTAATCCTCCCATCCCCTCACCCCTCCCAAATAAAGAGAAAAAAATAGTCCAAGTGAAAATGGCCCAATGACATGCTGCCTGTCTGCTCCATTCCAGGCAAATCACTAAATGCACGTGAATGAAAGAGTGAAAGAGTTTGTCGTGCAAAAAAAAAAAAGGAAAAAAAGGAGAGAAAAATCGAAAGTGCAAGGAAACTTGAGTGTTGGTTGACCGGCCATGAATGCGCGAGGAGGCCCGCACGAATCGGCAAACGAGACTCTATCACGCACGTATTTTCGTTATATGGGTGGCGATCGGTTCGTGTATATGGAGAGTCATAAGAAATATGTATATGTATATATACCAAGAGATGGAGTTTCAGATTTCTGCCAGGGAATATTGGTGCCTGCGAATGTACAGTGGATATATAGAAGCGTGTGCGGGTGAAGGAATTGGAAGGATTTATGAAATGGTATGCTGGTAGGAGTGAGAGAGAGAGAGAGAAGGAAGAATGATGGACGGTGGAGAACGATAATGCGGCTCATTACTTGCGCATAACAATAACTCTTAGGCTAGACCAGTAATTTTCACGATTTTCTTGCTTATTTTTTTTATTTTGTCTCGATGGGGTTTTAGACTATTTTTATTTGCTTTAGAAGTCAAATAAAAATAGAATAATGTATGAAAAATAGAAGTTTAAATCAGTGAAAACGTAGTGCTGAATTTTAATAATGTTACTACCTAGTTCTAATTATCAGAAAATATGTGTTCAAATAATTACTCTGACGAAAGTTTTTGTGTTATATGGTTAACTTTTTGATTGTTATATTAAAATTTTAATTACAAAACCACTACCCTACCAACCTATGTATGCCAACTTTTATTATAATTAATGTCTGTCAATTAATTTTGGAATATATTATCAATGTTTGAAACTAAATATAAATTTTAATTATAATTGTAGTTTTGCACTTGTTGTTTTAGTAACTTGTTTTTGAATTCATTTACTGCAATTAAAAGTATCAAAAATTATTACGATTTTTTCTTTGAAAGTCATTAATTTTATGTTTATATTCAAAGTAAAATTGTTTATTATTAAAAATTGTATAAAAAGAAAAAATAAAACAACATTATAAAATAATTATTTTTTATGTTAAAAGTAAACATCAAAATAATAATAATAATAATACCACTTGGAATAAAATAAAAATCAAAGGAAGTGAAAGTCAATGAAAAAAAATACCATTAAAGAAAAAAGAAGAAGAAGGCTGTTATGCTTACTGAAAGGGAGAGTACAGAGATAGTGAAAGGGGTTGCAAAAATTTCTATGGGGTATTATATATGAAAGGGAATCGTGTAAAAAGCTCATAGTCGTAGTTAGGATTTAGTTTTCGACTTCGAATAAGAGAAGAAACGAGTATAAAAAAAAAGAAAAACACTCCAGACAAAGCCTAATTAAGGGGGAGAGAAGGATTATACGAAAGGCAAAGCTCACTCTTCTCAGTACAGTAGAGTCGTACGCACACGATAATACTCTTATAGTTTCTCGCAGTTCAACTCGTACCCAGCAACAACAACAACGTAAAAGTTAAATTAAATACGCGAGGATTGTAGCTCAACGCCCAGAGAAGAGAGAGAGAGAGAGAGAGAGTTACAGTTAGCCTACTACTTACTACTCTCTACCTAGCCACAGCTACTTTTATCCCTATCCTCACACATACCCAGCAACTAAGACTACATTACGCACGGATTTCGTGTGGAGAGAAAAAAATATCCTCGCAAGTAACAACTAGACTATGTAGGTACGCACGGACCATATACATACACACACACGTGACAGAATGCACATATGGTCGAGAGCGTGCAAGCTTTACGATCTTGAGGTCGTAAATTTTACCGTGAAGTTATGGCAGCTCAGTTTTTAGTACGCTCTTGCTCTTTTGCTCGTATACTATACATACCCCCCCTCCATACCCCTTAGAATATAAAGATATTAAGGGGTAATGGTGTGTAATTAAGCGATCCCTCAAAACGCTTAACTGCGCTGCTGAGGCTTGTGGTCTGTACGTAAGACCGGATAAGAAAACACTTTCAAGGCTGTGTGTTTCTGGCTTTGAAAATATTAAAAAAAAAGAAATAAAAAATTGTCTGGTAGAGTGGATGATAGATTATCGAATTGAAACTTTGTCGTTTTAAAGTTACTATAGAGGATCTTTAAGTAGATAAAGTCCGGTTATAGTAAGACATATTCATAAATTGTATAACAAAACATTATCGATATTATAATGCATCTAAAAAAAGTTTTTAATTTAAAAAAAGCTTCATCAACTTACAAAATCACATTTAACATTTTACGGTATCCGCACAGTGTAACACACACACATACGCAGGCATTCTAAACCATTTAGTCAACAAACTCTGTTTTCCCGTTAAAAGCACAAAAGCTCGCTCGCTTGTTCGCCTTCTAGGGAGCTTTCGTCGAAAAGGGCTATTTTCGCTTGTGCGTAACATACAACAGCATCAGCCCTCGAAGCGCAAAAGCCTTACAGGCTTCAGAGCTCTGTCGCTAATGACCTCGATAACTGACTTTGCTCTCGCTTTCTCCTATACGTATATATAGTAACGCAAGAGAAGTAGCAAAAGCAGCAGCCGGCGAGTAATTGCAGTACATAATATACATGTGCGTGTGTGCGTACCAACCTAATTGCTCCTGGATTCCATACTCCGCCGTATAGGTACGAAGAAGGTCCAACGCATCGGTGGACGTATCGACGTGTCTGCTCTGCTCTGCTGTCTCGAAAGCGAGAGCTTGCATCTCGCGCGTAAGTGAAGCGACAACGACGACGACGACGCTGATGTCTCTGTCGCTTCAGTTCAGTTACAATGTAGGCTGCTTTTGCTGTGGAACGCTTTCTCTTTATAAACTATGTTAATGTCCTTTTTATTTTTTACACTGACTCGATTTACCTGTAATATAAAATTAAAAGAAAATTAATTTGATAATTTTAACGTTATTTTTAATAATTTCTTTGTTTTATATATCTGTATTCTAAATTTAATAATAATATTTTTATCAAAAAAAAAAATCTTGATATAATTTTAAAATTAACTCTGTGATGCATTATTACACTCTCACGATCATCATCTATGCATTAAAGCAGAAACTTAATTTGAGCTTGCAGAAGGAGAGAAGGCAACGCGACAGTCTCCTCCACCTTTCATCAAAGACCAGATTGTTCGCCCGCACACTTGAACCTCGCGCGCAATCGCGCAATGTGGGTCTATGCACAAGAAGAGGGCAAAAAGGGAGGGTTGAGAGAGCGGGTGTCGTATAAGTGTGTCATCAGTTTCCCGTAAAATAATTAGGTCGCCCGCGCTACCGCTTGATATACTTACTATAGCGAAGAGAGTAGTAGTAGTAGTAGGTCGGTCGATGACACACGTGGACTGGAAGACGAACACAAAGTCTCTTCAAGAGAGTAGTTATATATCAAGCCCATGTGTCTGTTAGTCTAATTTTAAGTTATAGTTACGGGCAAGTTGCCCTGGGTCGATTCGATTAAAATTGACGAGTTGACGTGACTGGTGATGCGTAGTTATTTATATACGTGTTCACGATTTTTTGGACGTTTTAATTGGAGAATGATTATCGAGAAATATTTTTGGAGGATGATTTTTGTGTATCGTTTCGATATATGCTGCTGGTATTCTGTCACCTGTATAACTTTGTAATTGCTGGTGAATTGTGGCCGATTGATTGATGTTAATTGACAGCTACCGGACTTTTTTTTGCGATGCAGGAATAAAAGTCGGTTGTTAGTGAGAGACTATAATATACGAACCCTGTCCGTTAGATAACCTTGTTATATTCAAAATGTAAAATACTAATAGTTTTCTTATATAATGATCATAAAATTTATTCTCTAAATTACATTGTCTAATCAATGTCTTTTAAAACATCATACATGATTATTAAAGAAAATAAATTTTAAAATTCATCCAAGTCCATACAGAACATTTTTCAGAAGTTAACGCGAATAGAAATATTCGTAAATCCTCGCACTCCATATTATACCTTTCCACAACCGTGTCAAAGCCCCTCGATGTCACGATGAATCACGGCAGCATCGTCTACATGTTACCACTGAAAACACATATACCCAGAATATAATATACTGGGGACATCATAAATGATGCAGTATATATATTTATACATATACGTAAAGAAGCAGGAAAATAAAAAATTATATATATAAAAATATTCTTGCACGTAACGGCTTCTTCACGTTGCGGCTCATATGTTTTATAAGCTCCTTCAGTTTGCTTCGAAAAAAATATGTGTATGTAGATATACGTGTACTTTGATCGAGACATAATAAACAATGAGAGAATGTGTATACTGTGTTGAGGACGCGATACTCTCCGTTGCACGGAAATAAGAAGATGAACTGGCTTGTTTCTTTTTTTTATGTGATATTAAGATTCCAAGTGATATTTTTTTTTTTTTTTTAATGGATGACTTTGGAATGATACTTTTTTTATTCTGATACTTCTTACTTTTTATTTTCAAATATTCAATTTCAGAAATATTTTTATAATAAATATTTGATAGTTTTTATATTATTGATAAAATAATCACTATTAAATATTTTTCAAATAAAAAAAAAATAAATAACCGTAGATAAACACTACATAATCAGAAGCCAATAAACAAATCCTACAATTTCTTCCCATACCATAGCCCATATATACAGGCAGTCCAGATCGTTTATGATAATGATATCGCAGTTCACGCGTTGTGGAGACTCGCGCGCGCTTGAGCGTCTCTTTCATTATTAAATCAAATTACCTTCTGCGCGTACACACTTAGAATGAAAGATGCCCGTCAGCACGAATTACTTCGTATGTATATAAGCAAGGCCAATGAGTGATGTATAGCTGCTCATCATTCTCTCTCTCTCTCTCTCTCTCTCTCTCTCTTTCTCTCGAACGCATCGTTTTCTTCGTTCGCACATCGTGGAATTTAAATTATATATCCTCGGCATGTATAGCAGTGGATGTATATACATTTTTCGCGTGAAATTCTCGCTACGATTACAAGCCTACTCTTGGATATATATCTCATATATATGTACGCTTTTATATACCCCTTACTCTCCCTTCTTTGATTCCCTTGGTTATTTGAGAAGTAATGCTTGTGCTTGTTTATATATGTATATGCTTATACTGTGTATTTTCATTTTAATTAATTTCTTCGAGATTTTATATGTGGAATATATACACTTGGCCTCTTTTTACACCCAGTTATTGAAATTAATAAGTCTTGGTATATATATATAGGTACTCTAATAAGTCAATATACATTCTGCTAGTTGCATTGTTTTATTAAAAAAAAAATTACAAATTATTTTTTGTACCATATAATTATTTTTTAAATAAGAATTTTTTCGATGAAACAAGGAAAAAAAAGATATTGTAAAGACTAGCTGATTTCATCAGTATAAACAACTGTTGATCAAGATTCCAAGCAAATAAAAGCCATATTGCAATTCAGGCGCAGTAAAAAAGAGCGCCGAGAGTTTTCTTATATGTTTTACACACTAGCAGTTTCTACAAAAATACCAAGATATTTACGATTGCGTTTCAGATATAGGCACAGCCATGAACATCTAAAAATAAAAGTAAAAAATAAAAAAAAATTGTTAAACCAGTACGAGAATAAGCAGCTGTAATGGCCGAAAGTAAAATTAAAAGCTTTATACGACGAACGTACGTGATTCTTATACGAGTTTAATCGGTAGAGTCCAAAGAATATCGCAGTCACTCTACAATATAAACGAAAAATAAAGGAAATATATGTATAGTCTGTGTAATATGTCTGGAGAGACTCGCTTTCGTGCAATAATCAAGCGACGGCTGATTTAACGATTTGGCCATAGTCCAAGCTTGACTTTTAGGCGTGCCTGCCTGGAGAGAAAACGAATATTCGCGTATAGAGAAGAGACGACGACATATCTTTCTGTCTCTGTATGGGAGTGGATAGAAGACATGAGGATACGGAAGTTGATATAGAGTATGTGCATTTGTGTATATATAGTTGAGAGTTACTTGACGGTTGACATTTTTTTTTTATTGTGTACGCCCACCGAAGCTTTCTTCTCGTAGTTCTAGAGAGGTGCGTATGCGTTACGCGAATTTGGCCCATTTGTCGAAATCTTGGATGTATTCCGATAAATCTTATTACGGTCGCGAAGAAAGTCGTATAATTTAGCATATAGAAATTTAAGCTACAAAAATAATGTTAATTTTCTATAAATAAAAAAGAATAATAATGTTATTTAAAATTCACTGCAAGCTCTACATTTTCTAATATAAACATAAACATACAACTTTACATAAAGTAATTGATTTATCGGTTCTCCAAGTGTCTAATAGCAGTCCATTCCACCACACAGGATCAGAACATCAGTAGTGTTACCATAATAACGTAGACCGATATCACCACATGTGTGCTATACTCATACACAACTCACTCATTCACTCTCAATATATGTATATATACATAGTTTGAGCTTTGTGAACCGCAAAGCCACTTCGCGTGCAGTACACACTTATCATCACACGTTGGGTGTGGCGATGAATTCGTATAGCCGCGTAGTCGTAGCCACGATTCTGTATGTGTGTATATATATACGAGTGTAATTAACCGATCATCGATATGACTCGGAATCGATTGCTTCGTTAGTCAAAGCTGTCTGTGGTTTGATGAGAGGAGTGAGAGAGAAAGGATAAATTGAACGGATGATCGATACTTGATATCATTTGAGAAATGTATAGGATACGTATTTATATGGCTGTTCATTCACACCTCACTTTCTCAATTAGTTATTTTCTTTTTAACTTGTATATATTTAAACTTGAAATAGATCGATTATTCCTATTAAAAGTATCTATACTGATAAAGTTAGACATGTTGATCTTGGTTAAATTAATCGGCACTTTAGTGTTACGTCTAACTAGAGCGTGTCTATTACTACTTTTATATTCAACTTTTTTTTTAATACGTGACAAATAGTTACAGGAGGTATTTCATTTATATTTTTAACTTGACATATTATAGGTATATCTTGACGTAAGTTTTACCTAAGTAGACAAATTTTCAAGGATGATTAAACAGAAAAATTTAATTAACCATTTATAATCTAGTTTGTTAAAGTATTGCCAGCAGTAAAAGACTGCTGTAATTACCCACAAGTAAGGCACACACCTTAAGTGCAGTATTAAAATAAGTCTTTTTCGGGCCTCCTTCGAAGAGAGAAAGAGAGAGAGAGACACTAATCCGTTTATTACTGTTAGATTTCAATCTCGGTCAGGCACGTAAATTCGCATAAAACGCGAAAAAAGAAAGAGAAAGAGAGCAAGAGTGAGTGCAACTAATTTAACGAAGGCAATACATTTCAATAAA
This sequence comes from Leptomastidea abnormis, assembly GCA_030522805.1. NCBI lineage: Eukaryota > Metazoa > Arthropoda > Insecta > Hymenoptera > Encyrtidae > Leptomastidea > Leptomastidea abnormis. The sequence goes on from JAPYZE010000546.1 coordinate 22,207, forward strand.
ATTATACTTGCTCGGAAAGCGAAGCTATAGTAAGTGAGTAAGAGAGAGAGAAAAGCGCCGGTTAAAAGAGAGGCCGTCCTCGACGTTATCTTCATTCGCATCGGTACTTAAGGTTGACTCTGCGAATTTACGCTCAGTTACTCTCGCGTTAGTACGACCAACCAGCCGATCTTTTGCTTCGAGCTTAAAAGCAGCGACCAGTTGCTCAATCTTCATGGGGCAAGGCGTCGTCCAAGAGAAAAGTAAAAGGGAAGGGGAGAGAATAAAAAAAAACAAAACCCGTCATTTTCGCGGCTATTTCCTGCGTTATACCGCTGGTAATCGTCCGGTGCAATAAAAACATTTTTTTTTCTTCCTTACTCGTATAGTCGAGCTTTATAAGTACACAGCTTGCATTAGATTTAATGCAAGTTTTTATTAAATTTTGTGCTTATCTTATTAAATTTAACATCGGCTGCTTTATTGTAGGACGTAAATTTGAACGAGATATATTTTTCTTTTTTTTTTTTGTTTTTCGTTCGTTTGTTTTTCAATTCAATTTTTTTACAAATTAAATCGGTATTAAAATAAATTTATGTTCTGGTGTGTAATCTTGATAAATTTTAAAATCTAGTTTATTTTATGATCTTTTTCTTTTTCTTATAAAAATCCTATTATTCGTTTGTCATTCCTTTTTCTTACTTATTATTAATTCAAGTGTAAAAGCATTTTATTAGTTCCACTTCATTTTTATTTCCTTATATTCAATAATACTTCAAACGATAAGAATAAAAAAAAAAAATCCCAATCATAAAAATATCAACTGAAACAAAATTCCATCTCTGCACTTTTATACAACACAATAACATCGACAAAAAAAAAGTCTCCAACATACACCCTAACTTTCCCCAAAGGACCAAGAAATCACGCCACAAGAGCTTTACTCGATCGTAAATTCCATCCAAACCACACAGCAGCAACCCATTCATTTTATCGGCCTCGATAAACCCAGCGTAACGCGCGTAAGAAGTCAAGCAGGGAACTCCAAACGATAAGCAGCCGCGCGAAAAAAAAGCCGTCAACGCTGCTAAGTGAAAAGAGAAGCCTGCGTATAACTTCAAGTTCTCTCTCAAATTTTACTGCAACAAACCACCTCCCGCTAAAGGAGAGAGAAAGAAAGAGAGAAAGAAGTCTTAAGTGCCGAAAGCTTGGTTCTGATTTGTCATGCGTGTTTTACCTACCCTACAGGAAACGAAAAAAAAAATCAGACTCCCCAATGTTTATGTCAAGAGGTAAGAGAGAGCGATTTACGACCTTTGTGGAAATAAGGCGAGCGTTAGTAGTAGTATATTCTGCGTATCATACTTGTCCGTGACTGATATCGACTTCAACTCTCTCTCTTGCTTTTGCCTTGTCTTTTTAATAGCTATCCTTAGTCGCTACCCGTTACGATTCTGCCATTTCCTCACGATAAAGCTCTCCTCGAGAATATAACGATGATGGCAATGATGATGTGAAAACTAATTGTCGAATCCAGTCTTTTACTCTTAGAAGGTACACCACTCAAGTGTATACGTTTCAACTAAAAGCTTGTGCTGGGTTATAAAATTTAATAAGCTTGTGTGTACCGTGTTAACTGCGAAAAAAAAGATTTTTTTTTTTTTTTTATAATGGGTGGTAACGTATACATACCAGGGTGAAAGCAGCAAAGTGCTTGCTCGATTACTTAACTCATTTTCCTCTGTAGGTGGAGCTTATATTATATTGACTAAAGCAATTTTCTTTATCAGTTTGAAAAAGGCTTTATATGCGTGAGAAAAGGAATTCCTCAGTCAATAGACTTTTAATCAATATAAAAAATTGTTTTTTTTTTACATCTTAAATATTTTAGCAGCTTAACGTAGTGTGTTTTATGTGACACGTCATATCTTTTTTGGAACGTAAGTTTAAATTCCTTGTTGAATAAAAAAAGAATGAGGAAGTAATTTTAAGAAAATTAATCGTTATTTTGTTATATATGCCAAAGAGAGTCTCTGGAGGAATTAAATTGATTAACTGATTGCGAGAAGACAAAGTTACGATTATGACAAACAATACGAAGCTCAAATAGCAAGAAAGAAGGCTATATGCAAAATAAAATTTTGAAACTGTTTAATAGCCTGAAGGTTTATGTGTATCTATGTATGTATGTATGTCTGTACTACATTTCACTGAAGAATTACGATAATAGCGACGATAGTCGTAATAGGAAAGAGGCAATTTTCATAGCGGACAATGCAAACCTTGTCGTCTCGTTTTTGTTTGAGCGAAACAACAATTGTCATTCCTGAGCAAAGGGTATTTGCGAGTTGTTGTCGTCGTCGTTTTAGCTTTACAGCCATGATGATCCGCACGTAAAATAATCGTGGAGATTGAAATTCATCTGTTGTGCTCGCGTTAACTCTTTGCATAGAAAATTTTCTAGAAGCTACTTCTTTGGATGCCATTGGGCATTTTGCAAAGGAAAAAGGGGGAGGGGGAAGTTATTATATTGTGATGATGCATAATTTAATTAAAATTCTGTGAAATAATATTTACGCAACTTTCTACTAGATAATTTATTTATTGTGATAACAATATAATTTTCAAATGAATATTTTATTTTAATCTATCTACTTTACGATTGAAATTTAACTTATACGTACTTTAATAATTAAAATAAATTTGATTAAAAAACGAATAAATAAATTAATAAATATTATTTGCATTACATAAAAAACAAAATAATATTGTCAACGAAACGAAACTAGCTCGACAACATCATATACATGGCAATAATCCCTTTGTATTCACAGCTCTCAAACAAAGAAAAATTAGCTTTTAACTTTAGCATCATCTAAAAGCATCTCAACACCCTACCAACTAGCCAACTTTTATATTTGGCGCACATATATACACATGCACTTACCAGACACCCGGAAATAAGGTCAGAATCCTCACTGAGAAGCACATTAATTGTCAAGCCACACACTGGCTAAACAAAAGACACGCGTTAACGTAGAAGACAGAGAAAAAAGAAAAAAATCTAGGACTGTGACAAGTAGTTGTAGATCTCTCAAGCTAGTACATATGACGCCTCAGAAGGGGAGAAAAACTGTAGAGTAGAATATCATAGATCGGTGTGGGTAAGCGTATGTGTATGTATAGTTGAGGTCCAACATGAAACAATAACAGCAACAGCAGTACAAAAGAGAGGACAACAGTATAGTGGTAGATGAAAAGGGGAGCGGAATGCCAACGGCGTGTGAACTGCATTCTTGACTCTTGCCTCACCGTCCTATGCTGCTTGGTGTTAGCGAGAGGTTCGCCAGCTTTCGTCTCTCGCGCGAGCGCGCCAACTCGAGAGTAAAACAAAAACGATAACCCAACCTCTCTTAGTTAACGCCGCGGCCACAGGATGGTTGTACTATGGTGGTAGAGCAAGAAAAAGAGAAGAGAGAAAGAGAGTTTTTTTCTCTGGCAGGTTATTATCTCGCGCCCGGGTGATGCTTTTCATTCCAAACCGTTGACTTGCTCTTGCGGCTTTTGTACACATCTGGCCAACGATTATGAATGGAGGGAGAATGAGGGGTAGGAGAAGAGATAAAACTCGCTCATTATGGCCTAATTGTGCGAGTTTGGCTTTTTGCTCTAGTTTACCGATCTGCTTTAAGATTTGCTATAGTGGCATGTAGACGTTGTTGATGTTGGCAGTTTAAATTTTTTTTTTATAAATGCGGTGAATGGACTTTAAACTCGTCATTCATTCAGATTGAGTAGCCGCATATTTTTCAATGGTTATAAAACTACTGGCTTTCTGGTTGTGGTGATTTTTTTTTGTTTGTTTATAAAGAAAAAAGGTGTATGGCAATTATGGAATGTTTATTTTGTATACACTTTATTTTATTCAACTTTTCATCGTCTTTTTGATAATATTCTTTCTCTTACTTGTTGATGCATTTACGAAAAAATATTCGGTTACCTCATCGCTTACAAATACCTTCTGTATTTTTTTCATCCTAAACTAAAATACGCAACCATCAACTATGTAAATTAACCCCTTACGCATTAAATGGAAATATTTAACTCCCTCAAAAAAGAAAAAAGTTTTTTTAAATTAATTTACTTCAATCCCTCTTATACTTTTCCTGTAGAATAAACAAATTCGAATTGCAAATGATACAAGGTATGACGCAAAAATTCACTTGTTACGGCTCTTACCACTTTCTCACCAAAATCGACTGTCTATTATAAATCCTTCTCGATATTCCTTTCAAGTCCACGCAACTCTCCACAAACTCACTAACGAAAAATTCTTTAAGATATACAGACATACTCATCGAGAACTAAAGTTCTTTCGCTGTCAAAGTGCACACATTCCTCGGCTACGCTTGCATATTCAACGTGGTAGCGCGAAACGAAGCTAAGCCATCAATTCAATTTCCAAATCCTCTGAGACACCCCTCTATAAATCAAGCAACACACCAGCAACAATCGCCACACTAACACTAGAACTACACACATACTGACTAAGTTGCTTTAGCGTTACCAGTCTATATATCGTATGGTATATTAAACGCTAACGCGTTCAACACCAGCTAATTAACGTTACCGATATCCTTTACAGAACAGCTGACTTTTACTGACACTCTGCGCACATATAGCAGGACCCATGCATGGAATGACGAAATTTCCTCGTTATAATCTTCGCTTACTTTCTCTCGTTTTATAATAGAGGTCTTAGGATAAAATCAGGTAGTGTAATATCATGCAGGTAAGAAAGAGAGATAGAACCAGTACAAGTCGTTAGCCCGCATTAGTGTCATCGTTCGCTGGACAACCTATCTGTTGTGTGTGCAGCCAACTTACTACTCCTGCAATACTTTCATTTCGCGTGTATATATGTTCATGTTTTTCTTTTACAGTCCCGTACCACTTCCGCGTATAACAGCAGCGTATTACCATTCATTCTACTTGCTTATAATAAAGCTTGTATATATAGTAGTTGCCCAACCGCGACGTTGAAAAGATTGGCTGTTCTTAAAGAGAGAGGAAGAGAGTTGTATTATATGCCGTGTCTGCTTATAGAATAAGGTGCATCGTAAAGAGGTACAATTCGTTGTATTTGAATTTATGTATTTGTGAGAGTTTCTATGTGGTTCTGAGACTAAGCGATCTGTCAAGTGCGTGGTGGTAGTCTTTTAGAGTGTACTGAATGGAAAATGAATTTTTTGTTTTTTTTTTCTTATTTAAGAAGTTGAATGAATATTTTCATGTTAGATTTCCTTGCGGTTATGTGAAAGTCAGTGTGTATTTGCAAACAATTTTTTTTTAGTTTTGAGTTACTGATGATAATGTGTACGTGTTGAGAAATAATTACATTAAAATTTTTAATAATAAAAAATATAATTTATTTTTAAAATTTACAAATGTTTAAGTTTTATTTAAAATTTAAATATGAAATACAAAAAAAAATAAATTTTATCTATTTGCCATTCACTTATATTCTAAACCTGTTATTTATAATAAGTGAGCGTTCAATTTGTCGTAGTTAGATCAAAATGTACAAATTAGCATAATAGCTTTATGTAAGTACGTGATGTATGTCAGTCAATGTAATAAGATATAATGTAAATACATAATATTATAATAACAGATTTGTTATTATCATCTCATTTACAACGAGCTGCTGCCAGTCATTTGATAAATATTATCAGCGATTCATACAATACGATTAGATTAAAATTTTTTATTTAAGAAAAAAGAAATGCAATTCCGTATATACTAAGTAATATAATGTTGTGTGGTGCCAGCATATATATATAAACTAATGAGAGATAAGATTAATCTGCACTTATAAATCTGAGCAGTGGAGAAACAGTAAACTACAGTTATAATTCAGCTTTCGCTGTGCTGCGAGCTTGAAAGTAAAATACACTTATCTACTTGTTAAAAAATGAAGTATTTCAAATTTTTTTTCACATTCAGTTTATTAACTCTGTGTACGGTTAGTGCAAAATATGAACCTGAATGGGATAGTTTAGATACTCGACCACTTCCTCAGTGGTATGATGATGCTAAATTTGGAATTTTCATTCATTGGGGAGTCTTTAGTGTTCCAAGCTTTGGATCAGAGTGGTTTTGGTATTATTTAGGAGGTACGTGAGTAAAGTGAAAAATAAATTGCTATTCACTTTTAACATGTTAAATTAAATGTTAAATCATTTAAACATTTCTTTTTAAAATATTCCTTTCACGTTGACTCTATAATAAACGTAAATTTAAAAAATAATTTTTTATAATCTTTTTTAGTTTTTTAAAAGCTACTTTGCAAAAACACAATCCTATTTAATTCACTCTACCATAATAAACATAATTTTATCAATTCCACCATTTTTATAGAAAAAAGGCCGGAATTCATAGATTTCATGCAAAAGCGATATAAACCAGGCTTCACGTATCAAGATTTTGCCCAAGAGTTTACAGCCGAGTTCTATAATGCCTCAGAGTGGAGCGAATTATTCGAGGCGTCAGGCGCAAAGTACATAGTTCTCACTAGCAAACATCACGAAGGTTATACTCTCTGGCCCTCCAAGTATTCCTTCAGTTGGAATGCAATGGACGTGGGCCCGCACAGAGATTTAATCGGTATAATTAAAAGCCGCTTACCAACCAACGCGAGATTAAGAGTAGAGAAATAAAAAAAAAAAAAAAAAACTATAAACTATCATCAAGTGACATTTATTTTATTTTTCTATAGGTGAATTAGCTGCTGCAATAAAGAAAACTAATAACATAAAATTCGGACTATATCATTCGTTATTCGAATGGTTCAATCCGATATGGTTGGAAGACGATAGAAACAACTTTACAACTGATAAATTCGTAAGAAATAAAATTCTACCGGAAATGAAGGAGCTTGTCGAGACTTACAAGCCTGATGTGTTTTGGTCCGATGGTGATGCACACGCTACTGATACATACTGGAAGGCCAAAGATTTTATTGCTTGGTTGTACAATGAAAGTCCAGTTAAAGATACGATTGTTACTAATGATAGATGGGGTGTTGGTACTGCATGCAAACATGGTGATATTTACACCTGTGCTGATCGTTATAATCCTGGTAAAAATAACAAAAATAAAATTATACTTTCTAATTTTTTTAGTGTAAAAATTACATTGTTTTTTGAAAAAAAAATTGTAGTCTTTACAAAGCTTAGATAAGCTTGTATATAAATATTAAATGCATGTAGGTATATAAGAACCGTATTGTTATAGCTTTTTTAATAAATTATCAGTGTAGATATCGAATAATCAAAAGCTAAACAATATTGTTATGTACGATAAATACGACATATTTATATTATCACTTTGTGTTTGTGTGTATTGTGTGATAGGCTCTTTACAAAAGCATAAATGGGAAAATTGCATGACCATCGATCGTAAGTCTTGGGGCTATAGAAGAAATGCTTTGTTAAAGGATTATATGGAGTTGAACGATCTTGTCAAGGAACTAGTCACAACAGTAAGCTGTGGAGGTAATTTATTGATGAATGTAGGCCCTACTAAAGATGGTATTATACCACCTATTTTTCAAGAACGACTTAGAGGAATTGGTATTTTTTTTTTATTTTATTTTATTTAGTTTATAATCTTTGTTAGTTTTATTAATAATAGAATCAATGTTTTTTTTTATAAATATAAAGGACAATGGCTTAAAATAAATGGAGAAGCTATTTACAAAAGTAAACCTTGGAGAGTACAAAATGATACTTTGTCTGGAGATGTTTGGTATACTATTGGCGAGAATGGTGATTTATACGCTTCGGTATTATCTTGGCCAGATAACGATATTTTAAAATTAGGAGCTGTTAAAACAGTATCTGCCACTCAAATATCAATTCTTGGTAACAGTGATATTGTGACAGTGAGTATTTTTATTCTTTGACCTAAATTTGTTTAAAAATATTTTTTTACATTAATATCATTGATTATTTTAAATATAGTGGAAACAATCATCTGAAAATCTCGTTGTAAATTTACCACCGTCAGCAAATAGAGGTGAACCAGCATGGGTATTACATTTTAAAAATTTTAAGTAACTAAACGTCTAGTCTGTATTTTTTGTAATAATAACAATAAATCGTTTATACATAAAAAATAAAAAATTTTCAATTTATAATAAAAAGTAAAAATTGCAACCCTAACTGTCCCTTATACACTCAATTGATGATTCAACAAATCGATCTCTTACCTATACTATATACTTCAAATAAGCTGTTCATCGTATAAATTTAGATATCTAAAACAAACCAATCTTTCCCACGAAAAGCCAAAGGCATCAACGAATCGCCACGAATACAGCTTGGAGGTCATTAAGACCACGAATCTTTATATACTATACATACTCTATTTCCTCTACTCACTCCATACCTTTTTCCTCGCCCTCTCTCTTCTCATCCCTACATTCTCTTTTCTATTCTATTCTTTCTCCTCTCCACCTTTGCTTCCTGGCATTACCAATAGTTAGAATCTCTCATTCCTTTCCTCTCTCTCTCAACCGTCCTCATATCATCTCGCTCAATTACCGATCGTCGGAACGTGACTTGTCGAGCATATAACCGCGCACGTATAAGCAGCATATAGGAGTAGAAAAAGCCTTAGCATAGAGAGGAGATCGTTTTGCAACTTCTTCCTCTCCTTGGAGCTGTGTGTTTCTATCCTTGCGGGGGTCAGGGCTTATCGGACACCTATAGATGTAACCCCACCATCACATACGTACATGTGCAGTCTCTCTCAGTTTATATATCGAGACACATGTACACATATATTCAAGGTATGCTGGCGAGTTGCCTCTGCCTCTCTCTATATTCGCGGGAAATGAAGTTCCGTTTGTAGATCCGATCTTTTTCTTTTTCTCTAACTCTCTCTCTTTCTCTCTTTCGCTATCTTTCTCTTTTGCTTGCAAGTTTGCCTTGCACAGCAAAATCGTTAATTGAAACCAGATTGTGATGATAAGGTTGTTTGTTTAATACGATTGCTCGCGCTAAAGCACAAGTTTTCTTTTTTTTTTTCGCTTGATTTCCTACTTTTTCAATATTTCGGCGGTTAGTTATTGAATTTTAAATTATGATATTTTAATAAATTGAATTCAATTATCAGAAATTATATTTAATTATCTCTATTTAACTTATCATCAAAACAGATTTTTATAAAATAAAACACCAAATTCAAAAAATGAGGAATTGATCGGCGAAGACATCTGCCATTGCAGAAATGAATAAAAACACCTTATGGAGACTTTATTCCAATCAAGCCAAAAAAACTACGGAAAAAGAAAATTCAATCGTAAAAACAAAACAAACAAATCGATTGAGTAAGAAAAAAAAAATGGTCTAAGGAAGAGTAAGACAAATGTCACGAGGCGCGACCGCACGTCTCAGCTGTCTGCATTGCGCTCGCGGTATAAAAAGGTATGGGCCAATATGTAGAGAAAGAAAACAAGAAAACAGAAAAAAAGCTGCATGAAGAAACCAAGGCGATGAAAGGCACTTGTCCAGCAATGAGTTTCCGGGAAAATTGCTAAAGCCACGTGTGTGTCGTCGTATACTTTTTAATTTAGTCTTTTTCCATTATGCCGACTCTTCCTCTATATACTTGCTCACGCGTGTCTCGAGTAAAGGGTTTATAGTAGTGCTGGTTGCAGATAACGCGAAGAGCAAATCTTTCTCTCTCTCTCTCTCTCTCGCTTCTTACTTCTGAGTGCAACCGTGGCACAACTCTAATGGCAATAGTACGTGCCGCTCGTTATGTACCTTCGGTGCATTATTATATATATACGTATCACGTATGAGTATGAGAGTTAAAGATGCGCATGTGTGGCTCACGTACCGATTTGCTGCATTTGTCATCTTTACCATCGTGAAAATTTCCTCTCCACCCATCTTTCTCTTTTCTCTCTCTCTCTTAATCGCAAATTGCTGTGTAAACAGTTTTTGTAATGGCTTTTTGAAGAGACGAAGATTAACTTTCATTTTAATAACGTTGTATTTTAAAGAAAGAGAGGTAGTATGAGAATTAATTGAATTCAAACTTGGTTGATGAGTTTTTACTGTGTTGATTAATATTTGACTATTAATTTTTTTTTACTTTTCTAAATTTAAGTAATTTTTAACAAATTAATACAATTATTATTATTCTGGTTAAAATCAAATCTGCCTCTTATATCTGGATTGTCAAGAAAACACAAAATTATATTTTGCCATACAAAACGTTATCGTACCTTGTACTGGCTGGGTTATTATAATAGAAATAAGATGTTTCTTTTCCTTTTTTTTTTTTTTTTAAGATATGGTATCAAGTATTGCATAATTAAATATCTTTATTTAAATCGATAAATACAAAATTTTAATTATTTTTATTTCATAAATATAATTTTTTGTTTCTTATAATAATGTTTTTCAGTCTCTCTTTCTAATTACACCAATCAACGAAATAAATAAATAAATCTCAAAAGACCTTGAAACACTATATAACGTCACCACGAGTGAAATAAGCCAGAAGATCCACGCATATCCAACTATATAACGATTCGCTAATCGCTACCCCGTAATTCCAGCACTCATTCAGATCCTTACAGATGTCTGTTCTCTCTGTCTCTCCCTCTCTCTTGCGGCGAGCGAGTTTTTCATCTCGCGATCAGCAAGAAAGAGAAAGACGCAAGTATCTCGATGACAGTGATTACGCTCAGGCTCGTTACCAGTCCGTGCTACCGGTGTATGCTTCTCTCTCTCTCTCTTTTTCTCTTTCTTGACTTGGATGCGCGTGCGAAAGTATATGTATATGCGCAAGATGAAAATGAAAAGCCGCTCGGCATCTTATCGGCTTGGCATATCGTGTATGTGTGTGTGTGTGTATGTGTGGATGTTTCAGGTCCAGCTGCTGTTATACTCTTCTTCTGTGTATTATATGAGCGCCAAAGCTTTTGCTGTAATATACAGCGTGCATGCATGCTTTAGTTCACGTGTGCAAAAAAGCCGGCGTTGACAAGATGATTTGTATTTATGAAGATATTGGGAGAGCTAAGTGGGGCTCGCGGGGTTTATTTAAATTGCGATCGGTAACCCTCTTCTCATCCTCCTTCTATACGTCATATATAGAACACTATCCACTCGACGCGATGCCACTGACTTTCTTTTATTCTTTATTTCAATGTATGTAAGTATGTGTGTGTATGTGTGTACGGACTTCATTTCGATGAAGAGAGAGAAAAAGGCTGATTTTATCTGGTTGGAATGCTGAAGATGATTGCTTTGATTCGATATATATTATCTTTTTCTTTGGACTTATTCGTTTTCGACTGATTAAAACGATGTTTTTTTATTTTCCTTTCCTTATAATCAAGTTCTTTTTTATGAGGCAACAATTACATTTATCATCATTATTAATAATTCAAGTGAAATGGAAAATAAATATGAATATGTATACGAGAAACGATTATTTTCATAACTATTTTGAGAGTAAATTTTTTGATTTTTTAAAAATAAAAATTTTAGTATCCAATTTTTTAACTAATTTGATAATAAAAATCCAATTAAAAAAAATAATTAACTTGAATTTTCATGAATTTATATTAAAATGCACTTACTTACAGACAAGTAGTTTTTAAATAAACATCACAAGATCGTAAAAAGGCTACTGACCGCGTGCGTTTTTTTTTTAATGCCATCTCAATATTAACGCGTTTACAGAAGCTGTGGTTAAAAACTTATCGGTGTATTAAGGATCTTTCCGCATTATGAATCATCAAACAAGTTTTCCAATATATTTTCTTTTTTATAGGATGGCCTTGAAGAAATGGTCGACGCGAGTCCAAGCCAATCAAATGTTAATATTCGATTAAATACCTGATCTGACATACACACATTAAGGTGGTGGTATGTTGGTATCAATTTTTTTTTCTTTATGTCTTTGTTCTTTTATTTCTCAACAATTTAAATTGCTAAAAGAAAATGAGAGTTGATACTCAAACATGTGAGATTACTTGCTGATTTGCTAAGAATATAATAACGCGTTAAAATTATTCAATATTTGTAGAGATTGCTTGATTTGTAAAACAAAAAATATCTATACCATAAAAAAAATTAAATGTTACAAATATAAATTTAAAAAAAAATAAGCTAAATAATTTATCACTATTACCCACGAAAATAAGACATGTTCATAATAGTCTCGATAAGGTAATTAACCATCGTTCTCCATTAACTATCGTTCTCCAAAGCACGTGCTTTGTACCTAAGCTAAATACCAAACTAGCAAGAAGTAGATGTTCTCCATACAGCAAAATGCAAAATCGTGACGGTATACTAGAGAGAGACTATATACCATCAGTGGTGGTCGCGGCGACCCAAGCTAAATCAAAAGAAAGAAGAGATCACGAAACACACACATACACACTGGCCATTGGACGACGATAGATATCCTTGGTACCAGATTGAATATACTTAATTATATTGAATTTACCTAATTGGCAGTGTGTATATATGTCCCGAGACTAGAGAGAAAGAGAAGAAAACTATCAGAAGGGTAAAGGTCTATCGGAGTTGGGTTATCGGCCACGTCTTTATTCGAAGTCAGGTATATACCCACACACACACACCAACTCTAAGCAGCATATGTACGTGTGCCCGATAGTCAATTCGAGGATATCGTGCATATAGAAAGAGGAGCACAAACCTTTGCTATATATGTATGTATTAGTTGTATAAGAGGATAGTAGGCTATCCAGGGAAGTTTGAATTTAAATTGGCGCGGGGTTGTGCGGGAGTAGTTATGCCATAGCCTCGGCCATAGCAGTAGTAGCAGCTATACGGTAGCCGTACGGAAACTTGCGTTAACTCGTAATTACCGACGACGCGTATATCGCTGCGTTCCATCGGGAGTCTTCTTCTCTCTCTCTCTTTCTCTTCCCATCTCTTTTACCCTCTGTGCACTTCTCTTCGTATATATACCATATTGCTGGCCCCTCAAGAGAGCGCGAGTCAAGCTTTAATTTCGTTTCGAAGTATGGTGAGTTGGCTGGCTATATGAATCAGCTGAAGCTTGAAAAATATCGTATCTCGTTGGAAAAAGAAGAGAGAAGGAGAGTTGGTGGAGTGAGAATACTAGGGAGCTTCAAAAGTTTTGCGCAATCTCGGGAATCGTAATTGGGTCAGGTGTGATGGGAGAGGAATCTAAGAGAAAGAGAGGATGGGCGAGTTCGTTTCGAGTATCGTTTGACTCGCCAGGGGACTTTTGCAATTTGTCTGGTCGCGAGATAAGTCATTTGAAATATACAGATGTTGCATCTTTTTTTTTTTTTTTAATGGATGGATAATTTAGATTGATTTGATGTGATTTATATTTTATAGTATTTTTTATACGTGTATTCTTGATTTAGTTTGTTATTAATCTGTGATCTTGTGAAAAAATGAAGAAAAATTAATGGAACCAGAGTAATAATTCATGTCAATAAAAATAACTTAATTAAATCAAAATAAAATTGAATAATTTAAAAAAAAATGTTTATTCTCATTTTTGATAACTCCATAAAATTAGAAGACTGAGAACACTAGCATTAAAAATTTTTTTGATTTCTTAAACCTTCAGACACTATTCAGCGTATATCGATGTACGAGAGAGCTCTCGCGATGAATGACTCAATCGACAGACGCCAAGAATTGAACCCACATCCGATAGATTCCAAAATTAGTGTCTTGCCAACTGAGCTATTCCACTTTTCTTATCAAGAATATTGAAAAACATTAATATAGGAAACAAAAAATTACTTATTATATTAAAATTAATAAAATTTCTTTAATTATTGATCTAAATAAAGATATTAAATTATGCAATACTTGATACCACATTTTACAAAAAAAAAAGGAAAAGGAAAAAGGAAAGAAACATCTTATTCCTATAACAATAACCCAGACGATAAAAGCGTTATTCGTTTGCCTGGCTCACAATTTCCACTGGCACGCGCAAAAAATTAATCAAACATTAACGAGCACCAGGCAATCAAATGCTACAAAAAATTGCCGCAAAAAATCAGTCTGCGGTTATAGATGGAGCAAAAGCATTGGCTTTTACCTTCGATCTGCAACTATAAAACCCACAATAAAAAAAATAAAACAAAATTTGCATGTGAATATGAATAGCGTATAGGAGAAATATGTTAGCCGACAGATAAACGGAAAAAAAATTGAGAATATCTTGAAGGATAAAAAAGTTTCTATAGAAAAATGCAAGTTATCGGTTTTATTGAAGATTAATAGAGCAGATGTGAGAAAAAAAAATTATAAATAGTTCAATAAAAATCATTATTAATAAATAATTCAACTAAATAACAATATATTTTATAAAATTACAAATTTTACAATAATGTCGCTTATACCTGGATCTCGTAAATGCCAAGCATATTTTCAAGTTTCAATAATTTCAAACCACCAATGTTCAAGTTTGACAGCTACAAGTACTGTACACTTGAGCCAACTCATCGTTCTCTTTTATATATATCCCGCAATATTAGATATATCCAATACATCCTGAACAACACGTATGTATGTATGTACAAACGAATCTCATATTCGACGGTATATAAAGTACATTATTGCGACCAGACGAAAAAAAAAATTGAATTTTTTTTTCGTGTTAAAAGGGACGAAAGCACTCAGAGGCCAACAAACCAGCCAATGACGCGTAATTATTAAATCACGAGAACAGTACATGTTATTTCTTGTTAAAAAAAAATAAATTTATTTTAATCCTAAATCTTCCTTTTTTCCTTTTCTTCCTGGTGTTGTCAACAAATGGTGCCGAAACCCGG
>JAPYZE010000547.1:0-37057 GCA_030522805.1 Leptomastidea abnormis
ATATATATATATATATATATTTATATATATATATATATATATATATATATATATATATATATATAGGTATAAAGAAGAGAGGGGTAGCTCTGGCTCTTTTGCCTATACGATGAACGAGTTGTAAATGTGTGTATATGTGGATTTTATATAGAAGGCGAGCTTACGTTTTAGCTTCGTGCTTTTACAGCGCCGGTTTTGAAGTATCGGAGAATAAGTGAAACTATAGTAAAATGCAGGCTCTTTGCTCTGCTTTGGGTTTTAATATACCTCTAAAAAGGGTTGGATGTGTGAAAAGGTTCGGTGTTGAAGGTTTCTTACTTGCCGGTTGTGTTTTGGATTATTAAAAAGTCTTTTTTAATTTTTGGTTTGATTTTAGTAAATACTTTTTTTTTTTATTTTTTATGGAAAAGAATTGTAAAAATTTCTCTTGTAATATCTCATATAAAATGAAATACTATAAAAATTTTCAAAGATGATTAATTTGCTTTGGAACATTTCCATCTATGTAAAATTATAATATTCAATTTTAAAATTCAAATAAATCCTTAAAAATATGTTTATGATTTTTTAATATTTAATATAAGAATTTTATTTATTTTTTTCATAAAAATATTGCCAACTAACAATATTGATTTTTTGAATGACAAGGGTAGATATTAGTTTTTTTTAAAATTGAAAAAAAACAAAAAAAGATAGAAATATAAAATTAAATAAAATATAAATTAAATATAATATTATATTGTATTAATATAATCTTGTTACAATTTTATATCTTTTTATAAACATTTCTATATCTATCAATAGCAAAAAAAAAAAAAAAAATTTTCTTGAACAAGAATAAAATACCAATATTATGATAAGATTCTTATTAACAATGTTATAAATTATACTAAACATCATACAAATTTAAGTCTATTTATATGATAAGTGTATAAATGCACATAATGTATAAAAAAAGTAAATAAAAAATGATTTGATTCTCTGCCAAAATTTTATCACTTTAACTGAAAATTTACTATTCGCTAACGTATATAAGTACCGCTATAAATTTAACAAAATTCACGCGCCGGTTCAAGTGTATTTTACACATTTTCAATACCACACACTTACACATGCATTCATTTTAATACAAGGTCAAATCTTACACGTACACATGTAACTTACACATCACATATTAAAATTAAGTATAAAAATCGACAATTATAATTGAAATAAAAAAGCTATTTAACAACAAAAAAATTTTTTTTTAATTTAATTACATATAAGGTATATATGTATCAGTACATCACGCAAATTAAACATAAATCATACCCATACTAAAATAAATCACACTATAAGCTCACTATATATATTATTAATTAAAAAAGAATCCTTTCATTAAAAAATTTCAAAAGCCAAACACACGATTGATTTCAACTCACCACCTTTTTCTCTTTTTTTTTCTTCTTTTTTTTATCATCATCATCACCTTCTATCTTTATTTTTACATCCGCGATAAAAAAAAAAAACATTTATCCTCAAAAACACACGTTGCAGTTATATACCTTGCATTTATAGATAAAAAAAAGCGAAGGTCAAACCGCAAAGCTTCCCTTTTTTTTCGGTTCTACCCATTAATATTGCAAAATTTACTCTCCTCCTCCTCCTCCTCCTCCTTTTTCTTCTTCAGGCTATATACAGTATATATACTGCTGAGATTGAATATTCAAACGCCGTTGATCAGATTATTATTCAAACGCACTACTGCATCGTTGCCGCAGCCTATATACCACCACCTATATCTATACCCAAATATCTATCCTTAAATACAAAATCATCAATTTCTCCCTTTAAACCTCCTTAAAAAAAAATCACACAAAACTATAAAATATACTCATCAATCTCCAAAACCAACCTACCTAAAATATCTTTAAAAAAAAAAACACAGATCACCGCGGTTTATTTTATATACACAACATGCGCCAGTAGTAGTAACTTGCCACACGCAGCCTCCGAATCGATCGATTCTATATACCCTCGAAGGAAGGATATATACAGCAATGAGGGGGGGGGGGGGTATTACAGGGTGTGGAGGGTGGAAAAGCTGCTGCATCCTCCTTGCCCTTCGCGAGTATAGTGCGTGCTTGGTAGCCGGAAGCTCTAACAGTATAAGACACGCGTGTCTCGTTTTTTGGATTTTATTTTTTTTTATTATTGTTGCTTTTTTTTACATTATAAATATAGCTGTATACTCTCTTGTGGATTTTTTGTAGCGTCCTTGTATTTAAAAACGTCCTAGAAAAGACTTTGTGGGATTGTATTTTTTTTTTTTTAAGATGGTGAGGAAGAAAGTTTGTTAATGTGAGTATAGGCAAACAGCTGTGTGTGTATGTGGATGCCGGGAGAAGATTGCGTAGTTGGCTTTATAATGATAATTTTTGTGGATATGTGTGTGGAGATATTGAGACTTGATGAAATGTTTAGATTTGATTAGGTATGTGAGTTGGATTGTTTTATTTGATTATGTTTAATTAATTTTTGAAGGATTTTTTTATTGTTGGGGTGGAATATAGGAGTACATTTATTTTTGGTGATTTTTTTTTTTATAACAAGTGGTTGATAAGGAAATAAATTTTAGTATTAATATTTAATATGATTGCGATATAAGTATGTGATTTACTTTTTTGAAGTATCAATTTTATGTTGAAACTGTTTTTATTGAACTTATTAATCAATTAAGTTATTTATCATTCTTAGCTCTGCATCTTGTTAATTTTGATGAGGTTTAATTTAATTTACTGTTTTCAGAATTTTTTTTGTCAATGTCAGCTGAAATCAGTTTTTTTTTATGTTAATAAAAGGATTAAACTCAATACTGATAAATATTTTAATTTATCATATTTTTTAGATAATGGTGTTAATTTAATTAAAATATATAATTTAATATTTTTAGGTTTAGAATATCATGTTAATATGATCACTTAAATCATTGGAGAAATTATTATGGTGCTAATTTTTTATGAAAATTCATCCAGCTGAGGACTGAAGATTGTTTAATTTGGAAAACAATATGTGGACAATGAGAAGTGAGTTTAAAGAAAAAAAAATATCAAACTTTGTACAAAATTAGAATTTTATCATTTTTATTAAGAACAATTAATATTTTTATACAATTACAACAAAACAAATAATCTGAATTTAAAATTAAAAAATATAATTATTCTTAATTTCTACAGACATTTAAAACTACTACACATATTGATGAAAATTATTCACAATTATTTAAAAAAAAAATTAATAATTTTTACAATTATTTAAAAAAAAGTAGTAAAATAATCGATTAATTTAATACTGAAATAAAATAGTAACATTAATACAATAAAGATGACAGCACTCGTGTGACTGACAAGTTACGTCATCTGATGGCTAAAAAATTAAACTCTATACAAGTTATAACATAGCTACGTTGCCAAGTCCACGTTCTCACCGTCTAGATTCTATAGATACGATCGTCTGACTTTGGCTCGACGTTGTTATTATTATCTGTAAAACTCGTTGACAATTATATTTTCGTAAGACACTAGATTTTCAATAAATTTTTACAAGATCGTTGACATTGCAATTAATTTTTGGCAAATGTTTTGTTTTCACAATATTTCTTACTTAATTTTATTGCAAGTTTGCAATAAAAAAAAATTCATTATGTCAATAAAATAAAAAATGTACTATTTATAATTATTCAATACTTTTGATGTTGAAAATAATGTTACATTATATTTATTATAGGCATACATTAAAAATTTTAGTTTTGAGTACTTAAAAAAATATTTTCAATATTCTATATATAAAAAAAAATAAACATTTATCAACAAAAAATATTGAAAATAATCATTAAAAAGCTCAATACATAATTATAAGCTCTCTCTTTCATCTATATTTAAATCTACTATCTACGCGCGCGATCACAATCGAAATACACAGTAGCTCATCGTTTTACCAAGAGAAAATATATCCGACAACATCGCGTTTTCGCATCAGCTGTTCTTAGTTATTGTTAGACTATACAAGACAAACGTTGCTTTGGTATACGGAAATTATAATTATAAGTGTGGGTATTAAGCCAAAATTAAACTTTTTTTTTTGGAAGGAATATTGAATCTGTTAGGTGTATGATAATTTAGTGTTTATTTATAATTTTAATTGTGATGATTAAGAATGTTTGATTGTAATTATGAAAGTGAGAGTTTTAGAATTATAAAAGTTGATGTGTTAGGATAGTTAAAAAGATATTTTGTGTTTTTTTTTTGTGTTGATACATCAATTTAATAATAGCAATGTTTTGTTTGTGATGTTAATACGATTTTAATTATTTTATATTTATTATTTTTATGTTCTTTGATAATCTTGAGGTTATATTAAAAAAAGATACTACTGTAAAGTAGCAATAGTAACGATGTTTCACCTATCGGAGTGCTTTAGCTTTATTTTCAAAATTGCGCGCCTTTTTTCAAATTGTTCTAATGTTTCAAATTTTTTATTTTCTACTTAAAAATAAGAAATTCGTTTAAGAATATTAGTATTTTATCATATTGTAATAAAAAATTGTATAATTTAGCGCCATTTCACAAAATTAAAAATAATTTTATGTACAAAATATTATTTTATAAAAAGTAATTATCCGCTAAGAATTAATTTTAACTAACATATCAAAACAATACTTAAATAATCTATTTTTCATATTTGAAAATTTAAATTCAAATATAATCTCGTCACAGTCTCAAATTTATCAATGAAACATTACCTATAACTATGAATGTTTAATAAATATTTTTAACCGTTATCAAGTCATTCTTTCACGTATAATCTTCACTCAAAATATTACATTGTCATTGCATCAACAAATAAATCTCCTCTTATCAATAATAGACAATATCTTAAAATGATATAATAATAATCCAACACCGATTTAAAATCCAAGCTATAGGATAATCAGAATAACTAGCACACAATCGATAAATAAGTGTTAAAAAGTGTAGGTATATATCTATAGAAACAATAGAGCTTTATATAAAGTTCTATTTACCACATCTATAATCCAAGTCATGTCGAGTTATAGTATATAAGTTAGTACTTGTTACGGTTGCGTGTAGGTATAAAACGTATATAGCGTAAGTGCGCGGGAGTAAGATTCTGATTGCAGCGAGATGGAAATGTTGATAAGACTGCAGTCACTTAGAGAGCCGGAAAAAATTTATATCGATGACGGCATTGGTCTTGTTTGTAAGAATGAGTTTGGTATGTGATTATATTCTTCTAGTGTTTTCTGTGAATTGTTGTATTATAATAGTGAAATGCAAGTGTTGATCGAAAGTAAAGGTGATATGTTTTTTTATTTGTTTGATTTAAAGAGACTTTTTATTTTTTTGGGAGAGTGTTATGTTGTTTTTTAAATTTTAGTGTAACTTTTGTAAAAATTAAAATTTATATGCGCTATAAAAAATATCGAAAGATTCAAAGTTTTAAAGTATTTAAAACTTTAATTATTATAATTAAAACTAATGTACAGAAATTAGCTGCTTTTAATTAAAGTTAATTGACAAGAAGGAAAAAAAATTGATTTCCTTTAGTATACAGTTCTTTTATTGTCAAATATTGCGCAAGTCGTGCAGGATGTAATTTATAAAAGAAAAATCGTTAAAATTAAAAAAAAAAATTGTCGCTAATACTTGTTTAAATAATCTTATAGTTTAATCTCGCATGAGTAAAGAGCAAAAAAGAAAATTACACTAATACAAAATTAACAACATGTCATGTTTATAATTACAAGCCATAAATTACAATTTCTTTTTTTTAATTTTTTTATTGATTATCAAATTTATTACAAAAAGGATATTGTTATATTAAATCTATTCTTACAGCAATAAAAATTACAAATACCAATATTTTTTCAAGTTAACTAATCTTAAACAAAACAACAAACACATTATCATATCAAAAATCATCATTCTATCGCTTTTTTCTCCCTAAAAAAAGTCAAATCTACAAAAATCTTTCAATCACCATATCAAAACTATCAAAAGCAATCAAAAGCTCAATCTCCGGTAATTGAGAAAAACCACAAAGTCACTTTAGTCACGCAAGCGCATAAATCCCCTTATATTTTATAGGCAAAAAAATACAATAGAAAAAGCCTCCAATATCCGATCAAGTATATATAAACTAGATGGAGTTGGTCGAACGAGGGGGTTGACGCCGTTCAGACGCCCCCCTTTCTTTTTTTTTTTTACAAAAATCGACTTCCACTCTATATAATATAGCAAAGCTGCGCAACGACACTTGCGCTATATATTTTCAAGCGCCACCCGCGAGTTCTATATCTCTTATTCTACGACACACCACTACTCTGCCAACAACATATCTTACTCTGCATTACACGAAGCAGATCGGTCGTCGTGAGGAAGGCTTTATTCAATCTTTGCTTATCTATAACTAATACTCTTCAACCAACCAATTTTTTTTCTTCTATTTACGATAGTCTAAATTATTCGGATCACTTCTCGATCATGGCCGGACACATCGGTCATTTGGTAATTATGAATGTACTACATATAGTGTGGTAGTAGGTAGAAATCGATTTTACACTATTTTTTTTTTATTACTACTACATTGTGTTGAATTAGTGATTTTATGCGCGTGTGACTTTAAAAGTTCGACGAAATTGGGTTATTGATTTTAAGGATAATATGTAAGTGTGGGTGTGTGTGTGTGTGTGTTTATGTTCCTTTGTTTTCATGCAACAAAATTTAAAGGTGAAGTGTTTTAAATGAGTATGTATGTTTATTTAGTCGCGTGATGTGCATAGGATTAAGAATGAAAGCTTATTTAGAAGCGGCTGTTCAGTGATAATTTTAATTTGTGTTGATTTGAAATCCGATATAGGTGTGAAATACCTTTTTTTTTTACTTAAAAAAGCTTATTGATTCTATAAAAATGCTAGATATTAAGAAAACAAAATATTTGTTTTTTTTTATTCGATTTTGATTATACCAAGCTTATAACTATAAATCAATTACTTTAAAAACATTGATTTATTACAAACTAATATTATTTATTGTTTTGTTTTTCGATCTTAATATTACAGATTACATTAACAAACTGAATATGTCCAGAAGGAAAGGTACGCGAGAAAGACAATACGACAACGTGGATTACACTCAGCTAACCGAAACCGACAATGGCTTTATCGATTCGCAAGTAAGTCTCTATTTCCCTCTTTTTCATCACCTGTCGTTCATGGAGAGTACTTATTTATTTTTCTTATACCTTATATTTATACATACACACAACGTCAAGTATTATATTACATTATCGATTTTAATTTTTGTTTTCGTTTATTTTGCCTTTTTTTCTAGTTTGTGACGCCGCCAATAAAAATACCATGGAAGGCAATAACACTTGCGACGTTGCTATTTGTCGGTGGTACAGTTATGCTAACTATTGGTACTTTAATAGTCACCGGCCACATAGATACAAAGGTAAGACAATATATTTATAAAATGTGTTATTAATATTTTTACAAAAACAAAGTTATACTACAAAAAAAAAAACGTATAAATGATTTTAGTAACATTATTTACTTAAAGATTATTTAAATATCTGAAAAATACGATTATATAAAGTTATAAAAGAATATAAAACTTTACAAATATGTGTTTAAAAAAAAGAATGTAAAAATTAAAGTTGCTAAATAAAGCTTGTTTGATCTATAAATAAGTTCGGTATAAAGCAATATTGATAATTTACATTTATTTTTTGTTCTCAGTACTCGGATCGAATGTGGCCGGTAATAATTTTAGGAGCGCTAATGTTTATACCTGGCGCATACCACGTACGAGTGGCAGTACAAGCATACCGTAAGGTACCAGGCTACTCATTTGACGATATTCCAGAGTTCGATTAGACGAGCTTACATCGTCTATAAACTAATTTACTAAGCATGTACATAAGCGTTATATACATAAAAAAATGTTAATCTACAAATATTTGTACTCGGTAAACTGATAATGAACATTTAAATATCATTACAAATGACCTATACCTATGCAACAGTAAAT
This sequence comes from Leptomastidea abnormis, assembly GCA_030522805.1. Classification (NCBI taxonomy): domain Eukaryota; kingdom Metazoa; phylum Arthropoda; class Insecta; order Hymenoptera; family Encyrtidae; genus Leptomastidea; species Leptomastidea abnormis. The sequence goes on from JAPYZE010000547.1 coordinate 8,094, forward strand.
CTAACGCGTTTTTTGCATTTACTTAAAGCTTCATACGTCTCTATGTGGATGTTATTTTTGTGTGTGCTGTGGTTTAATATAAGGTTATAGAGTTTAACAATTATTTTTCAGTACAAAGAGTACATTCACTTTTTATGATGTGATAATTATTTGTACCTACTATTGTAATATTTTATTTGTAAGAAACCGAGCAATGATACTTTGCACAATTGAGACAAAGTTCGAACTATGTAGAATTAAGAAATAAAAAAAAAAATAAAAAAAGATAATATTCTTTGTTAAATTTGACTGTATGAATGATTAAAAAATATAAAATAAAATTTTTACGATACACTTATATCAGTTTTTATTGTTTACAAATCTACTGAATTTTAATTATTTAGTTATTAAGGTATTATATATACATTTTTTTTTCAACACTTACAAATATTGTACAAAAAATATGTTACAAATGTTAAATTTATAAAATATACCTTTTGCACATTCCTGGATATACAAAGATATAAAACGTTATTTTATTTTGCAATTAAGTAATTTCTGATAATATTCATTAACTTTAAAATACCTTACAAGATATTTTAACTTCTTAAAAAAAAAGAAAAAAAATGTAAAAATGTGTCAAGCTATCAAAAGTTGTATAAAATAATTACGTTTAATTATTTAAACACCAATGTTTTAAATGATTTACTAAACTTTTACTTAGTAATCTAAGCCCTCTGGGCGTTTTACGATTAGTAATCATAATTTTTGGAAAAAATCGTGTTTCAAGTATGGTTTTTACCATACATTTGATTGTTTTGTACTTATCTTCTCTAAATGAAAGGTTGATTTCGTTTTTGGAACGACGACTCATATTAGGTATGTCCTGTATAACAATAGTTGAAAATTAATAATCTTTTTCAATGGAATTGAACAAAATATTATAAAAAAAATACCTCAAACATAAATATAACTTTTAATTGACTAGGCCTTAAATTTTCTATAACAGGCCCAACATCCACTTTTAACTTGTCGATCAGTCTATTTAATAACAAGTAAAGCTCTTCTTCATTGTAACTGATATCGATTAGTATGGTTGTAAAACCAGTTTTTATCTAAAATAAAAATAAAATTTAATATTAAGAAATTTGACCGTCAATAATTGTACAGGTTATTATGTATTACAAAAATAAATATGCCATACCTGAATATCAGAATAGTATCCTAATTGAATAGCATATTCAAACAGTTGCTTTGTTATTTGTTCGTCTACTGGAAGTAAGTAAGTAATTATGTCACGATACACTTCTTTTTGAAATGATAAATCATTGCACATAACTAATCTACTCATTTCAATTACTAGATCTAGTTTATTGTAGTATATCAAAAGTAATACTAATTTGTCTAAATAAATAGGAAGATCTGTGGAAAAAAATAAATGATATTAATTAATCCAATTTTATTACAAACAATTTTTTTAATGCTTACCAATGGGGTAGGAATATATGTATTGGTCTTTCAAAATCGCAGAGAATAGATAAACAGCCTTTTCTAGATCATTGTACATCAATCCTTGAAGCAATATGCTGACAAGATCATTTCTGAGTTGCTCGTGTCTCTTCTCACTATCTTTGACCAGCCATTCGTCGCGATTATTCCTTATGATTCGGGTTTCTACAAACAAAATACAAAAAGCGTCAGATAGACGACTTTTGTTGAGTTAAGTAAATCATGATTCAAAAGAATGTAGTAATTTATCAGTAATGGCACATGTAATTTTCTACTTACGTGCCGTTTTTTCTTTCACTTATTTCAATTTAATTATAAAAAATTCACTCGCGAAATTAAAAAATGTTTACACCTGATAAAATCAATACATACTTTCGAATCATCATTACTTAATATTCTCAATTTATTTCTACCGATAGTATAAATCGATAGAAATACAGCTCTTATCATTAAGAAAACTAATTAAAAATATTTGAAGACAAACGTCGGTGAAAATTGAAAAAATTTTAAATAATATTGTAAGATTAATGATATTTATGAGATACATAATGTTTTAAATTCATGTAAAGTATGAATTGATCTTATCTAAAGCACAAATAAGTGCTTAAATAAAGCACATACAGGAACTGTCCCTATATTTTTAAATAAAGCACAATTTTAACCACTGTATTAAATTGAATGCTTTAAAATACAAAATAGCATATAATAAACGAAGCAAACCTATTTTCACCAACGAGTCCCTTCAAGGCAGATTGCAGTAATATATAAAAAAGCCTGCTTCAAGATTTAAAATATTAAAATAAAAAAATAAAAAATAAAGAGGAGGGTGGAGGAACTCACTTTGTAGCAAGTAAAGTGCCTCGACGGGATCGCCATTGGCAATGTAAATTTCGGCGCTGATGAGAATAAAATCAATTCTCGGTTCTTTAGGCTCGAGGATTTTCACTGTTCTGAGAACGTTGTCTGCCATAATCCAAAGATCTGCATTTGCCAGCTCAACTAGTGCTGCAAGTCCGACATCGAATAGCGCCTCTTTCGAGCGTTCGGACGATTCACCGCTTTTAACTTGCGTCAAAAGATTCCCATAAAGACAGCATCAACAATAATAATGAAGAAAAAGTATCAGTTGAAATGCAAAGATAAAAAATGACAGTCAGTAAATTAAATACATTTTTATTATTCAAAATTTTTACATGGTATTCCTCACTTTTTCTGATGTCTCTTTTTTGATTCTCTTAGTTACGTTATAATTTTACAAAATATATAAAATGTTAGACCAAAGATAATTGTAAAAAATAATATTAGTCTTAGGTACTCCTTAAGGTAAACTTAAAAATTAAAGTAAAAATAGTCGCTAATGCTTGAAGATGTAAAATATGAGATATATTGATGTTAATGGAATTGAAAGCTAAATAAATAAGTAAAAAAAAAAAAAAAAACATAAAAAAAATGAAAATCGTTTTGCCCTTGATCATCTGATACAGACAATCAAGGGCAAAACGATTTTTATACTATTTTTTAGTGTTTTTTTTTATTTAGCTTGCAATTTCATTAACGACAATTTTCCTCATATATTAAAAATTAAAGTACCGCCATAGAGTATTTTTTCAAGTACTGTAGCTTAAAAAATATTATGTATGGTAGTTAAATCTAAAAACTGTTTTGTGATGCATAATTATCTATTGTATCGTTAAATTCGCAACTTCGTTCAATAATTAAATTTTAATTATCATCCATAATCTCAAAATAAGTGTTAATTTTTTCAATTGTAATCAAAATTCTAAACTTAATAATATCAAGTTAATACTTGCTACATAACTAAGTATGTAAATAGATAAGTGTTTTAAGTACTTTTGCAACAGTATGTCAATATATAAAATTGTATTACATTTATTTAAAAAAATAAATATTGAAATTTTATCCTAATACTTTTCTATTAAGTGGCAAAAGGGCCCACGCACGGGCTCATGATTTAAAATAAAATTGATTTGACAAGCAACACAAATTATTTACGTGTAATTTTTTTTCCATCATAAAATAGTTGAAAATAAATTTTAAAAATGAAAATCTTAATGTTTATAAACGTGTGTGATGATATTATGTTTTTAAAAGTATTTCTTTAAATAAAAATTAAAATTTTCCAAAATAATTTACAGACATTTAAATTGATTAAAACTAAACAGACATTTCTGTTATGTTGTATGGTGCCTGCCTGGATTCCTAATATAATTAATATATTGTATTATTGAATGGATGGGATTACCTGCTTGGTGAATAATTTGATTAATGTAATTTTCATGTTTCATAACATCTTTGCACAAGATGTGATAATACGCTTGCCGTAATAATTCATTCTCGATCTCTTCACGGCTGAAGTCATTTAATACTTTCCAAACAAAAGCGTAATCTTTGTGGGCCAATCCTTGTTCTACACCATTAACATGTACATACAGTTTCCAGAAACGGTCGCGAAATACGCTATGAGCTTCAGTGGGTTCTGTGTACAAGAAAAAATGAATCATACTTTTAAAAAATTTATAAAGTAATACAAATTAAATTTTATTCTTACTTAAAAAAATTTTTATTTAGTTTGAAATTAGTGTGTTGTTATAAAAATGATTTAATAAAAAATTAAAATTATGTGCATTTAATAATTACAGCACATTTAAAAAAGTTTACATCAAAACTTCAAAGCAAAACTTACCAGAATTAGTTAGATTCCACTTTATGTTATTCATAGAAACTCCCTTCTTAGGTAAGGATGTCTCAGGTAAAGGTGAATCTTTAGGATCCATATTACGAGTAACATCGGAATTGGAATCTTGTGGACTCTGCTTCGATCTATCATTTGATCTAAGTCTCTGATTCTCTATACCATTTAAAGATTGTTTTTGATGAGCTTCCTCATAATTAGACTTACCAATGAGATTAGAAAATTTTTTGAGCAAGCTTTCAATTTTGTCTCTATCAGTTACACTCATTTGATTTTCTACAAGATGGAAAACTTCTTGGATATGATTATCACTTTTTTTGCGTTGAAGACATTCCATCAAAATGATTTGAATAAAGTCTAATGGTGGCACAGCTTTTGCACTCAAATCCTTAATTGTTTCCCAACAGAAGCCATCTCTCAATTCTTTTTTAATGGCGGAACACACCATTTTGACTGTATTTCTATCACCTACTTTAATTATAGGTGATATTTGTTTGACAAACGCTTCAACAGAGACCAAATTATCCTTTGTACAATATTCAAGATATTGAGTGAATATCGATTCTGTAAGTCTATTATTGTTGTAGAGCTTTTGAAAATAATTAAAAGATTCGTTTTGGAGAGCCGGTAGGACCATACTCCAGGCATGTTTGAGAAAATAATCGTACTGGTGTTTAATTGCAAAGTCTAATATAGGCTGTAATAACTGAACATTTTTAAGTTTGACCTGCGTCAACAAATGTTGTATCTATATAAAAAAAACGTATAAATTTAAAATAATGCACAAATAAAGTATATGCTTAGTACTTATATGATTTAACTGATGAAAATTGAGAAATTTGATGAAATTGATAAATTATCTTACATTATGAGAAAAACGGCATCCCGAATCACGAGGACATTCTCCCTCCTTTAATAAGGTGAAACAGAAACTTTGAAAAAATGTACATCTTTCGGAGTTGAGACCAATTATTGGAGGTTTATTAATAGTGTCAAGCATGGATGCTTGTCCATCATTAACACTGTGTGCAGCAATATATCTACCCTTTTCAAACTGTTGTGTGCGTAAATTCTGCTCATCGCTCATCATTTGCCTCTCGTTCATTTTTTCAAACTTTTTATAGTTGTCATTATTTTTATATTGCCCATACATCGCAGCTTCACCAGATTTTGCTTGAAAAGACGATTGCCGTGGTTGCTGTTGATGTGACTGATGGTTGGTAAATTGCTTTATGTTTAATTTATTAGTTACTCTCGATGTCGAGGGTGGTCCCATAACAGATGATGAATTGAATTTGGGATCATTAAACAAAGGCTTCTGACGGACAAATGGTTTTTTGGGCTCGGCAGGTGTGTAACTCATTTCCTCATCGATATCAACTCGTTCAGATGTAAATTTACGATCTCTTGGGCTAGACGATCCTGACTCATTATCACTGGTTTCTCTAAAAAGTTGACCATTGAAAATTTGTCATTAATACATAGTTAAAATTATTCAATAAATAAAATTAAAATTTTGTGAAGCGTACTTACAAAAAGCTATCATCAGGGGCACACATAGACATCGCGTCGTCATAATCGCTCTCATAAGCGGTACTTTTTCTGTGAGGAGGCTGATCATTTTTAGGCTCATTTAATTCGTCTCCTTTTGATGGACGTCTACCGATCCTACTGTGTATTGAAGACCGTATCGGGGTATTTGGCTCTGTTTGAGCATCCGTAGACAATGCAGTAGGGCTTTGAGAATCGGATTTTTGGAGTTTCATCATTTTTGTCGCAATTCCACTATCTTCACTTACTTGTCTTTTACGTATTCTTGGATCGTTAGACGAATTCAAATCTTTAAATATAAGATCAAAAATTTTTAAATTCCGAAAAATTGCGTGAAAAACAAATAAAACGAGTTCCCAAAATTATTTAAATAAATACCTTTTTTAGACAACGAATTCTCTGAAATAGAAGATGTTGCATCCATTGAGTTTGCAAGACTGTCCGGACTAAGCGATCTGTTTATTCTTGGATCTCGTGAAGATGAATTTGGAGTTTTCATCGGGCTTATAAACCGATTTATCCGAGGATCTCTCGATGTAGGCGTAGTTGGTTGAATTATTTGTGAACCATCTATGTTGACTCCTGAATTCGGCGTACTGGGTCTTAAAGGCTGATGTGTTTCATTAACGAAAGTTGGAGATTTTAAATTTTTTAGCGATAATCGATTACTTGATCGTCGAATGACTGGAGACATACTACTATTATCATTGAATCCAAGTAAAGATTGTTGTTCAGATGTATTTAAAGATTTCTGTATTTCTAAATTAAAGCAAGAAAAAAAAAATTGTAATTATAAAAAAAGTTTTTATTTAATTGATAATTCTTATAAATACCTGTATCTTGAGTATTACTATTTGATAGTTTCATGACTATCTTTTTGCTGTTATCACCATTACTTGTAGATGCATCACCCTTATGCAACGTGATGCTTTCAGTGTTTGAGATACTGTAAACATCTTCACAGAGACTAAAAAAGTTTTCCTCAATGCTATCATTGAAATTTGTGTCTGTTACTGGCGTTGCCAATGTTGCCGCTTTTAAATTTTGTTTCAATACAGAAGTCTTATTATTTGAACTATTTTTACGTTTGGAACTACCAAGTATTGGTGAGCTTATTGTTGGTACAATTGGATTTTGAGAATTCTTTTGAGCACCATTGAATGCAATTTGTTTAAGTTTCGATGAAGTGGATGTAGAATTTGGACTGTAGGATAAATGACGTTATAAATTATAAAAATAATTGTAACCATTCATTTAAAAAAATAATATATATATATATATAAATTAAATTTTGCAAAAATTTTTCTAATATTTTAATAATTGTAAATTTAATTATATAAAAAGTAGATTGAAATAAATGTAAAAGATTTGAAAATAATTAGAAAAAAGTTGAACTTACCCTGAATTTTCAGAATTAACTGGATTTGATGGGGGGATGTTTTTTTGATTTGTTTTATTTGACTTTTTTTTTGGTATAATAAAGTCACTTGTTATTCTTGGTTTCCCTTTAGATATTGCACTCACTTCTTCTGGGGTTGAGCTTTTAACATCTGTTTTTTGAGCATTAAGGTCTAATTTTGTTGGTGAATCCAATAAAGTAATACTTTCATTCAAAGTATGTAGTTTGTTGTTTGTATCAATTGAATTACTCATACGATTTTCTAAAAAATAATTAATTTTATAAATGTATTTTTATATACAACATAATCATTAAAAATACAAAAATTTCAATAAAATATTACTTTTAGCAAATACTTTATCCAATTCTACATCAATAATATGTTTTTTATTTTGATTTTCGTCACTACTGCCTTCACCAAATCTTCTTAATGATTTTGGTTTTGATACACCATTTACTAATCCATCATTTACTTGTTTAATTTCATTTTTTTTCGGGCTTAAATCTTCTTGACAATTGACTAGCATACTGTCACCGGAATTTGAAGGAATGTGTTTATTTTTTAAACTTTTTTGTACCTGCGATATTATTTTGCCATTGAAAGATATTAATTTTATATTTTTCATTTTTTCCTTATGTCTATTCTTTTTTTTTAATACAACAACACCATTTTTATCTACAACTCGCGTACTTTTATCATTATCAATAATTTGTGCATCACCATTTGTCTCATTATCAGATTTTGGCTCGCTTTTTATTGTAAATGCATTCAAATTTTTTTTTGTCACATTCTTATCATTTGAGCCATAATTTTTTGACAATTTGTCCTTATTTCTCAAACTTTGTGTAGTTGGAGTGTTAAGCACATTTCTAGCCATGGGATTATTAAGTATTTTTGGATTGGCAAACGGATTTCTAAATTGTTTTGATTTTGATTTTGATTGTGATTTTGAATCCTCAAACTCCTCCTCTGATGAACCAGTATTAAACTTCATATTGCGTAGCAATGGCGAATTTTTTGGCGTTACCTCAATCTTCGAAGGCGGCGACATGGACTGCTGGGTATTAAAAAACTGCGGTGACTTTACCTCGCGCTTGATGGGTTTGTTTTCTAAATGGTCCTTTGTTTCCTTTGATGTATTATTCGAAGACATTTTTTTTACTTTTGGTATTCCGTCTGGTCCTGGTGGCTCAATCTTGATTTTTATTTTTGGAATTTTTTTACGTCGAGATTTAGACTGTTTCTGCGGTGCCAGATTCTGAAATCGCGGCGGCGATGAAAATGGACTTACGATTTCCCTCTTGACTAAAGGAATTCGAACGATTGCTACTTTAGGCCCATTTGTTAAAATTTTATGATATTTTCTGGCAGTGTTTCTTTTTATGCCAAATCTCTGGGCAAGTACACCATACTCTGATTTGCCCCTTTGGGATGATGATGAGTAGCTGAGCGTACTGCACGTCCTGCGGCTTGATTGCCCAGTACTTTCAGAGCGCGATGTACATTCCAGAGATGTGTCACTGAAGCTTTTTTGCAAAGTTGCCAGATCCCTCCTGTAAAATATTTGAAAATAATTAGATTTTAATTTGGAATTTTATTATTTTAAGATTTTAAAAATTATTAAAAATTTAATTAGTTAAAAATCTAATTTCAAACATTTTGTTTTTTGTATTTATAAAACAGTATTAATAATATAAACAGTCTCTCATAAACAATAACAAGCTTTATTTTAATATGAACAAATCTCTAATTTTTAAAAGCTTAATTTTTATTTCTATCTCGTCGTTCTTAAAAAACAATGTTATCCGTCGCAAGCACATCACTACAAACACACAACACACGACATCTCCTACCTTTCTTTATTTCTTTTAAAACACTCACCCATACCTATATACAGACAAAACACACGTTTTTTAAAATCTTAAAATGAAAATAATATTTCGAGTGGAGTTAGATGGACTCGTGAGAAGCACATATAGAAACATCAAGTTTTGAAGGACACGCACAATCACGTTAGTGCAACGAAATTCTGGCGCATAAACAAAGGAGGAGGTCAAACGCGTAGGGGGAGGAGAGAAAAAGAGAGAGAGAGAGAAACTAGAGGTAGTTCTTGACTATTATACACACTCGTGAACACGCTTGTCTTACCTAGAATTACGAAGAAACAAAAATCGATGTGTGTATATATATTCTCTGTCCGGCTTTAGTCGAATATATATATTTCATTTTTCAATATGGAAAATCAAACACACGCACATCTCAACGATTATACGACAACATATTTAAAGAAAAAAAAAAAACCTAATATGCATCTATATTTAGATTTAATTCCTCTTATATTCTATATTCGTATGTAATGCTTCGAAATAAAAGAGAAAAACACAGCAGCACAGCACAAAAATATTCTGTTATCAATTTCGAGTAAATGCCGAACAAGATGCTGTTGCACACTAAAAAAAAACACACACGCACGGGGATATATAGCTATATAGCGAGATGAAATCTAATACCTTATATACCTCCTCGTTAACCGCTAAAGCAGAGTAACAATGATCCTCAGTCATTTTAAGATCCCGAGAGTGAAAGAAAAAAAAAAAAAAAAAGAACAGCGGCTAGTGTAACGATAAGAAACCGTTGACGGCGGCAAATATAAACACGTGGAGTGAGATGAAATTAGAAGAGCGGAAGTATATACATACGAAGAAAAAACAAAGACTATTATACGCGTTTATAATATTAATTAAATGACTTACTTCTTTAGCTTGCTGGACCTGCCAGGCTGGGATAAAGATCCAGACAAAACTTTCCTCTTTTTCGTTTTATTTCCGGTACCATTAGCAGCACAAGGATTGGCAACTAAATTTTTGTTGTTGTTGTTGGTACATCGTTGGGCGCTAGGTTGCGTTTGATTTGCGAAGCTCGGCGAGCGTTGCGACATAGTGGCGTCACTCCCAGCGCTGCCTGCAGCACACCGGGATATTCGGGAAAAAGCAACGTTGCACAAACACACACAGAGACGCCAATAAACAAAACCCTTTATAGATAGATACGCGGGAAAAATCCTTTGTTATCACCTAATCACATTCACGCACGCGCAAACTCTTCTGATTCTTCTGATTTTCTCGCAGGCCAGTGTTTGTCGTCTTCCTTTCGGCGATTTTTGATAAGTCCAAATTGCAGCGGGATGAAAAATGATCAAAAGTTCCATCGATCGATCCGCGTCTCTCTCTCTTTCTCATGTCATTGTTGTGGATTACCTGATCGTACCTGATGATTCTTGATTGACGAACGAACCCAATTTATGTACATACACTTATCAATCTCTATACATTCAAGTAGGTACGAATTTTAATATCACTTGATAATCGTAATATTCTTCCAACACTATAAAAAAAACGGACTTATTTAAAAAAAAAGAAAAAAATTCGCGAACACTCCCGAAAAAAATATATAATTCACTGCTCAAAATTTAGTAGACACAAACGAAATTTTTCTATCTAAGTCAGTACACAAAATATAAAGATCACAATATGAATAATACACAAAATAAATACGTGATTGTATTTTGTATATATCCGATACAAAACTATTTTAGCTTTTATTTAATTGTATCGCGCAAAAGACAATCGGGTATGTACTTCAACAAAATTTTATACGACAAGATTATTTCTTTAGTACATATCGATTTTTCTACCCAAATCCTTTGTGTTTCGTAAACGTGAACGAATCTAGTTAGGTAGTAGCCGCAAGATCTGACCGGCACGCGCGCTCGACGACTAAGTTCTAAAGTCTCTGAGAGAGATTTCATGGCATTGTTGCCAACGAAGAACTGTATTAGTACGGGCACTTTCCAGGATAGAGCGCTTCGGACGGATTTAGGACAGCGGAGAGCGAACTATAATGTTATAGAAATAACTATATATATATATATTTTTTTTTTTATAAATAGGGTGTTAATATGAGATGAATTTTTTCTTTTAACTTAGTGGGAATCTGTTTTTATTAAAATTATATATTCTTAAAGTTGTTTAATTTTTATATGGGTATCAAGTTCTTTTAGATAATAGTGAAAATTTATGTTTTATAGTGATTTATTAATTCTGAATATAAATTAAAATTGGTTTTATTTGAAAAAATAAAATTAAGTTTAGTAGCAAATATTATTTATTAAATGTGATGTATTTGCTTAAATTAATTTCAAATAAATTATATTTTTTTTACATTTTTAAATAGAATAAAATTAGAACTTTTACAAAAATATAAAAAATTTACGTAAAAGATATCTTTGAGAAGTATAAAATTGTTTAGTTTGCATTGAAAATTTTTATTCATATTTTCATTCAATTTATATCGTGCGTAATTTCTTATTGACGAAATAGTACAACGTATAACGTGTGTAATACAATTGTCGATATAGCTTTATTATATTTATATTTAATTTTCGAGGCAAGTTTTGTTTTGATTTGAGCGCTGGAATGTGATAGATATATAAGTAAACTAAGAAATTTATTTCAAACAAAATCAATTTTAAAGCTTTTAGAGTCTTCAGAGGAATATATAGAGCAAGAGATACATGTTTTAAAACGATAATATTGTATAAAATGAAGTAAAAATTATGTAAAAAATTAGAGTGATTTAAACTTCCTAAAATCAAGACTTTATTTTGTTCTTTTATTTTAAAAATTATAAAAATTTTTATGTTAATTTATTTAGATAAATAGGGGAGGCCTATGGCAAAATAAATATGTTATGGAAAAATTAATAGAAAGTATTTTAATCATAAATTATCAATTAAATTTTAATTGTATTTAAAACTCAATGCTCAGATGAAACAATTAACAAAATATAATAAAACTTATCAAAATATGGGAAAAACGGTCATAAAAAAACCTAGTTTTTCTATCACTCAAACAAAAATTTAGTTTATCCTTTGTTAAATATATAACTGTCAAAAACTTATGTCTTATATATTAATTGATATTATTATTGCTTACAGTTTTTATATAAAAGCTCTTTATACTTCTTGCACCAAAATTATTTGTGTACTATTACAAATAGAAATTAATCTTGAAAATACAATTAAGATTTGTAATTTCAGCAAAAAAGTTTGTCAGAATAATAATTATTTTACTTTAAATATAAATTTCTTTAAAAAAAGAAATCAATTAATTATTATCAATTTATACCCTGTCCATATTGCACTGACCGTTTCGTCTTGAATATAAATAATCACTTTTTATTTATATAAAAATTCTTTTTACAATCAAAAGATTTAATTAATCTATATTTTTTAACTATAACTTTTATTTTCTATGCAAGTTAAATATTTATTCGATGGCTAGGAAACTAAAAGGAAAGGAGTTATAAATAATAAAGAATTAATTATATTATAAAAATGTATTTTATCTTTTTATAAATTTAAATCTTCATTATATTAAAATTTGTTCTGATTCAAAATTGCTATTAAAAATAAGTCTTTTATATATAAGTAACATCATGTATGATTCATATTTCAAATAATTCAAGTCTTATAAACACAACTCATACGATGAAAAAAAATATTTTTAAAAAATTTTGTTAGTCATACATGTAACATATTATTAATCTAAATAGTCAAAAAAATCTTTCTGTCAATTATACTTCTTTAAACATCATCTCATATACAAACAATCGCTGATTATAAAACTATGATATTCATTTATACTGAGTATTAAAGAAAATAAAGACAATTGGATTTTAACATTATCTCAATATATCAAAATCTAAAAAGTCTCATTTCATCAGCCGTATATTATATATTTGTTGTTATCGAATCAAATTTTACTGTGGTAGGAACGTATAATCTCGACTGTTAAAGCCCCAATATCCCATTTGTTCATCAATCCAATGTCTGGCTGCAGCAACATTTGCATAAACGCCAGGTACATTATTTTCACCGCAGCCAATACCCCAGGCGACGATACCAGCTTGGTAGAATCTATCTCGCTCACCTGGTACTGGACATACCAGCGGGCTACCACCGTCACCCTGTAAGACAAATATAAATTTTTTTATAACGCCAATTCAAGAATATGCTATTTTTTTTTTTTTTTTTTTTTTTTTAATAATTAATTATTCTAAACTATACCTTGCAAGTATCTTTGCCAGCTTCACCACCAGCACAGATGAAGCTACCATCAAGCTTGAAATATTTGCCCAACCTCGTTGTTCTCAATGAATTTTGACAGGTGTCATATGGTACCACTGGTAATTCAACCCTTTTCAAAATCACCTGATAGTGTCCTTCCTTACCTAAAAAAAATTAAAAGAAAAAAACAAAAAATTAAAATCCACATTTACAATCAATTCTAAATAACTCAAAATAATAACTTTTAAAAATTTCAATAAAACTTACCAAATATATCCTTTCCCCAGCCACTAGCATAGCATCGCGAATAATCAAAAATGATGTTCTGATCCGGCAGACAAACGACATCGACATTCTCAGCAATTTCAACAGGTTCATCAAGTCTAAGTAAAGCGTAATCATTGAAAAGAGCACCAGAATGGAATCTATCATGAACAACCAAACTAGCAACTTGACGATCTTGATGAGGATATATTTCATTCTTCGTTTGAGTGTCCCATTCACCTGCTCTTATTTTTAGTAATTGAGGTGCTTTTCTGTATACATAAAAATAAATAATTATAATTAATAAAAAAAAAATAAAAAATTTCAATAAAAATAAAAAAAAAATTAAATCTTACCCATTAACACAATGAGCAGCAGTAAGTACAACACTAGGATGAATAAGTGCACCACCACATTGATAAACATTAATTAATCTACCATCGTCGCCAACTTTATCTTCCTTCAGTATAGCAACCATCCATGGGAATTCACCAAATTGAGCCTCGTTATTATTAGCTCCGGTAATACGAAAACCAACGCCATCAGGATTACGTTGACCACAGCCTCGTCTTACGTTTGGTCTTGGTGTTTGTTTTTGTTCGGGTGGACGTACGTTTGGTGGTAGACAACAAACGTCAAGATAATCTTCGCATGGACCTGATAATCTGTAATTAAAAAAAATTTATTTTTTTTAGTTTTGTAGCGATTTTTTTATAAAAATAAAAAAAATAATAAATGTAAGGAATAAGTTAATTTTGCTTACCGAATATCAATAAGACCAATTCCATTATCAACTACGGTATTGTTCTGGCATTGGTAGTAGGGTACGCAGACACAATCACCGATCATTTGACCGGTACCAACGCGATCGGGCTGACGAGCAACATCGATGACACCTGCAGATCCTGAGTCTGTTTTTGGTGCTTTGGTGTTGCCGTTGTTGTTGAATACCGAACTTATTAGATCGTCGAGGTTTGGAGTGGTAGCTTGAGGTGCTGAGTGAGTTAAGCCGATCAGCAGGAGTGCTGATACAGCGATGAGGATAGGCTTCATTTTTGTTGTATTTTTTTTTTTTTCAATGTTCTGGAAATAATATTTTTGAATTAGTCTTTTTTTTTTCTTAATATTTATTTATTAACATTTTATTAATAATGTATAAATGCAAGTATAGTAATTTTTTTCTTTTAGAGTTAAAATTTTTAAAGAATATTATATAGATGTTAGAAAATTTAATTTATAATGAGCTTTATATCTTGAAAATGATAAATTTTTATTTTCTTCAAAAATTAATGTGATAATAATTTAATAAAATAAACTGTTTTTCCCTAGATTTAAATTATCTCGAGTGATTTAGAATCTAGAATTACGTGTTCATTGATAATGAAATTTTAAGAGAAAATAAGAAATATTATAGTTTTGATATAAAAGTAAATATTGTAATCGTTTAAAAACTAAATTAATTATATACAATATTGTCTAAAAAAAAAGAAATTAATGAAAAACAATTTAAATTATTTTTACTTTTATTTACGTGGGTTTTGTACTAATATAGATTTTTTCTTGCAAGTCATATGCATAATTACTTAATATGTGAAAAAAGAAAAATATTTTTGTACGTTGCATTACATTAAATAAATTTATTTTATTTTACATACGGTATATCAAAAATGATAAAATCGTAATTCATATTCATATTTTTTTGGAACCTATCAATGATGGCATAATAACGTAACAATCACATAATAATTTATAAAATAATTTTTTTTTTAAATAACTGTCAAAATAAAGAAATTAAAAAAGACGTCATTGATTAAGTAAATCAAATCGACACACTGGAAATAATAACTTCAATTATGTTTTTACAAGTGCAAATTTTTTAACGGAAAAATTTTACATAAAAACATAAAAGCTACTTCTTATAAAAATTATAATCGTTCTACATTAAAAAAAAATAAGTTTTTACAACAATTTTTTTTTTATATTTAAATTAATCATTATAAAAAATGTAATCTCATTTTTGCTAAGAACACTTTCCTCAATATCAATCATTAAAATTTTGCATTCAAAAGATCATCCCATCGAAAGTAGGCTACATACAAGGTCTCAACTATATCAACATGATTATAAATCGATGAATATGTCAATGACGTTTGATAGCAACTATTTTGTTTATTTTTATAAAAAAAAAAAAAACTGCACTGGATCTACAATATTAATAAGACCTACATAAACTTACAAGTTTAAAGTCAAAACAAGAATTAAAAAAAAAAGTAACCACAACTCGAAAAATCTTCTAAATAAAAAAAAAAAAAAACAATAAACAAATAAACAAACACTCTTTGCACACACCTTGGTATCACACACTATACAGTATATCAATAGAAACCTTAAATATTCTATTTTCAAAATTCAAGTATCTTAATATACGTATCGCACAATAATGATCAAGTCTCACACGACACTGACCTTTATAATTATATATCGTAATGTGGTTTATAGTGAAAAACCGGTCGCGAACTGAAAGAAGATGCCTTTTCTTATACTAAAGATATATATTATATCAATGTGACCGCACCCAAATATAATACAGCTGATCCAATAAATAAAAAAAAAATATCAAAAGATTTATTGTTTTGTGCAGTGATTTGTAAAAACAGATAATTAAATTTTGTTTATTTATTATGTATATCGGTTTATTTATTTGATTATATATTGAAGATACATATACAAATGTATATAATATATGTAACTATATGTTTTTGAATGATTCATGTACATATAACGGTGTATGTATGAGTGTAAGTGGATATAATTATTTTTTTATGACGGTTACAAATTACATCTGTGTGTGTGGGAATCGGAATTTCCAAATGCTTTTGTGTTTATTATTTATTTCCTTTTAGTGTATAACAAGGAATTACCGTGGTTTTTTTATTATTGTTGTTACAGGTTTTTTTTTTTTAATGTTGTTAACAAATTAGGGTTTTTTTTTATTATTATTTAGCTAATATTTATTTGTTAATATATGTAAATGCTTATATATTGAGATGAATATATAAAGAGATTTACTGCTTTTTGTATACTTATATTACACGGATTAAATATCGTTTCCTTAAACTTGCAGTTTTATAATTGCAGTATCGATAAACATCGGCTATATTTATTCATAGCGTGTAATCAGTTTTCTCTCAAAGTTTTCTCTCTAGTTGCGAATATATACGTACTTATAAGTAAAAAACCAGATTCTAAAAAAAAAAAAAAAAAAAATAAAGTTGAAAAGATGAAGATTTATCGTTTCCTTTTTTTTTCTTTTTTCGAATTCTAAGATTACAAATTTGTAGAAAAAAATTTTGAAAATTATAAGCATAGATTGGTAAAGATTTGATGTACTTTTAAGAAAAAGTTATTGAAATAAAACGAGGCATTTATTATTTTCTTTTTGGACACCACTTATTATCTGTTGATACAAAATTAAAACTAAAAAAACCGGATAAAACAGCGATACCTATACCTACTTGTATTTGAATTTTAAAATTCGTCTTTTACCACAGTATAAACTACCAATATTCAAATACAAGCTTAATTAAAATCACAATAATTACAGGAAAAAGAAAAAAGAAATAACTAAACCGATTATAATTTTTCAACTCCTAAACCGAAACAAATTATAATCCTTATAAATTAAGTATAATATACATTTACCAATAAAAACAACTCTCAACTTCACGACTTTCCTCATTCACACATTCACAAATAAAAAGAAAAAAAATATTTCACACAAACCAGTATCACAACCAATGGTATCAACTTACCAAATTAAGACAAATACCAGAAAAAAAAAAATTAATTAAAAATAAAAGCACAATAGAAAAAGAAGTGTCCACGCACACTCGACTTGTCGACGCTCCAAGCGTCGAACGACTATTGGGGACCGTGAATCCGATGAGCTGTTATGTGTGTTATGCCTGCCGGTCTGTCCGTCCCCACCACTCCTTCTGAAACACATATACCGATTACTGACACATATATATATCTTTTATTTCTTGTTTCGCAATCTCTCAGATAGGTATATACCTATATATACATACATGTTACCGGACCTGATGAAGAAGCTCGTGGTGTGTTATAATGTATCGAATAAACTCAATGCAGCTCAAACGCGGGAAAGTCCCATCTTGCAAGGATAAGACCGATTTTAAAGGTCTCTCCTCAGGCGGTTTTTCCCTTGTTGAATCGTATATGGTATTGGAAATATTCGAAATTATAAGTTCATGGATTTACAGAATGATACAGATGTGTCAAGGTCGTTTGATCTTTATTCTTTTTCTTGTGGTTACAGGTCAGATGCGAATGTCTTCGATATATTATGAGCGTGTATTTTTATTTGCGAGATTTTTTTTTTTTAAATTATTTTGGATGCTCGAGGACGACCAGTTTATTCGTTTGTAGAGAGAAGACGTGCTAATTGTTGTTTTTTTTTATTATTGACACATTTTTATTTTATTTCATTTTATTCTATTTTATTTTAGACATAAATTTTAGAAAGAGAAATGATACGATAAAATATTTATAAATTTATTAAGTAGTAAAATATAAATATATTATTTCAAGGTCACAGTGTTATGGTAATGTACATATAAGATAGGTCATTATTTACACGTCTTTATTTGAAATTTTTGTTTGTACAAATCGACGTTATATATTCATGATATTTAAGTATACTTATTTGACCAAAATCCATTAACATAATCACATCAATTTTTCACGACTTAAAATTTTTTGAAAAAAAAAAAATACCTCTTTAGTATACCTAAAAAAAATGTTGATTTTTTAATTATTTCAAGAATAACAATAAAACGATATATTTTCTTCGATAAACACAAAATTTTGTATATAAATCACCGCAAAAAATAATTCAAATATGCTTGAAACAAAAAAAAATTGTCATCTTTAGCCATTGCGATATTTAAAAACAGTCCGCAAACGTCCTCGTCCTTGCAAAAACACTCTTGGCCATAAACACACAGTTAATCGTTTATTTTTACTCCTCGTCTCTTTTTTTCCCCCACAAAGCAATGTTTTTTCGCGACTACTGGGCTTGTCATTAAATAATATGTATTTTTAAGCAACTGCCGAGGCGCTTCGCTTGAAAAAAATACCTTATTTTTTTTTAAATACCACGTAAAGACTTTACTTGTTAAAAGACAAAATTCCAGATTTTTGTACGGGAAAGTTCTCGTAGCGCTTGAAACATCAAGAAAGGCTTATATTATGTATATTTTTAAGAAATGACGTAATGCGGTTAAGAAGATATGTTAATGATTTTACTTTGACTCTAACGAGTTTTAAGTATTCATTAAAAATTAAGAAATGGTTTTAAAATATAATGCATGATTATGCGTATAAATTAATAATTAATTTTATACAAATTATACAATTTCGGCCGAATTATCAGCTGATTATAAACAAAAATTATATTATGGCAAGTTTAACGCTGTTTCTAATATATTAATCAAATTTTATTTTTTTATGACTAACAACAGTGGTATATTTTTTTTAAATGTCAATAAACATTAGGCTAAGCTGAAAACAAAACAAAATTAAATTGATAATTGATCAATGTATTAGATGATGAGTTACAGTTTTAATTCGCTTATGTAATTTTTGAATAAATTGTTTGAAGAGAGGCCAATAGCCTATATTTAAAATTCATATCATAATACTATTATATGTTGCAATGGTCATGCGGGTTGTAGAATTACAAGTTTTAAATAATTTTCCTATTGATAATAAAATAATCTTAATTAAATTTTATTATTTTTTAATTGCGGATTGTCCCGTATTTATACAATATTTCACTTTATTGTATGGTTACAGTTTAAAGGATTGATTGAGGAAAAATTATTTGTAGATTAGAAAGGAAAAAACATAAATAAAGTAATTAGAACAAAGTAAAATATTTTTATTTTTTTTTTTTTTTTTGTCTTGTATTTATTTAAACTATTAGTTATGGGGAAAAATGTATTAATAAATTTCATTTTATACTAAATATACGGCGTCATAGGTAAGTTTTTTTTTTAAAATTAATGTTTATTTTTTTAATTTTTGCCATTTTTATTGAAAAGTATTTTATTTTCTGATGCTGATTTTTTTATGCACGTAATTGACTAATATTTATCTCAAATTTTTAATAAAGAACGTATAATTTAAAAAATAATTAAAATTTTTGTTTTTTGATTATAAAAAAAAAAATCTGTTTGACGTAATTGTAAATTTATTATTTATGAGTTTTTTAAATTTGAGTAAACATTTATGGTTAAATAAATAAATATTTAATAAATTTAAGCTTTAGCCGTTTTTACAAATGTTTAAATAAAAAAATTACATTTTCCTTTTAATTTTAAAATAAATAATAATGAATAAAATTAACGAAAATTTACCTATAATATTAGATAAAATCAATTTTTTTTTAATTTTTCAAAAAATTTCTGTATTTGTTCTTAAAAAACAGCAACAAATAATAATTTCTCGCCAAAATTAGCATATTAAGTAGCAAACAATAATAACTAAAAAAAAAACACTAAAAGAAGAAGAGTAGAAAAAGAGAAAGACTATTTTCTAAGATAAAGAGAGAATATTTTCACGAAGCTCGCGCCAGGAACAAGGAAGGAGATAGAGGCGCGTGAGCATAAGTTTTGTTATTATTGAAGTTGTAGATGCAAAAAAAGGCTGTTTCCAAAAAACCCAGAGAAAAATGAACGTCGTGCCGGGCACCGCCTCCCTGCTCGAGGAACTCGACAGTACGTCATCGATTTTCTATTATTTTTTCGAATGATTCCCTTGTATATTTCCACTGTAATTGCGTTTTGAAAAATTTTGAGGTTAGGTAATTAGAATGTTTTTGTTGCATGTAAATAATTACACCTTGGAATGTGTAATTTAACTTACAAAATTTGTTATATGTAAATTATAGTATTTTTCTTGTTTGTTGATTATTAAATTCAAGAGTTTTTTTTTAATGGAGAATTGTTATTTTAGATTGGCAGAATTTAAAATGATGAAATTATTTGATAAATTTTTTTTCTTTTTATACAGAAAAACTTATGGTTTTGCTGAGAGATGGACGAACGCTGATTGGATATTTAAGAAGTGTTGACCAATTTGCAAATCTGGTACTGCACAGGACAATCGAGAGGATCCATGTTGGCAAAGAGTATGGTGACATTCCTCGAGGAGTTTTCATTGTTAGAGGAGAGAATGTAGTTCTCTTAGGAGAAATTGTAAGTTCATATAAAAAGTTGGTGAATCTTCCATGATAGACAAAATTACTATCTTCAATCTTGTCATTTTCAGGATAAGGACAAAGAAAAAAATTTGCCCTTGTCTGAAGTATCAGTGGATGATATTCTTGATGCTCAAAGAAGAGAACAGGAATTGAAGCAAGATAAGGAGAGGCTTTTAAACAAAGCATTGAAAGATCGTGGTTTGTCTTATCTACCCGATTTAGGTCATGATGATATGTTCTGACCATTACCTATGTGATAAAGTTTCTAACATCATCTTTCAATATCTTATATCGTCCTAGTGAAGAAACTCAATTTTTGTGATTTTGAGTCCTAAACTTGTATAAAATAATTCTCTGCATTCTTAGTTAAGTTGGTTTACTTATCGATATAAGTAAGTCTATTAAAGACTTTAAATTCTACTCTATTTTTTTTTTAAATTGTTATTTAAAACTAGAGTATTTATGTAATTATTGAAAGATTATCACAAATTTAATGTATAAAGCTAGGATTATTATTGACAACTATATTTAAAATATGCTTAAACATAACATCTTTATTTAGACAATGTAAATATAAATGATTTTTGTATTTTTCAATAACTGATAAAAATATAAAAGATGTTTCAACTAGTAAATTTTGTTTTTTGTTTATACCTTAAAAAAAAATGAAAGAAATTTTTTTTTATTTTACAAAACAAATATTTTATTTTATGGAAAAATTCTATCATACATTATATTAAATAATAAAAAAGATATTTAACATGTCATTTTTATGATTGCAATTTTTAGTAATTCATTATAATAATCTCATGATTCTTTAAGGTAAAAAACTAAATTCACCTTGTAAATGTTTTATGAAAAAAAAAATCCGAACCACAAAAAAAACTTCAATGAAGTTGGTCCATATATAACAAATAAACAGTAAAAAAAATGTCGCTCTTGTGTCACGAGAGTCGCTTATTACTCATATTATTATTTCGTTCAACGTCTTTATAATTTGCTTATAGCGCGTTATTGCCTCAACACATATAAATTTTAATTTTTTAGAAAAAGCTCTCAATAACACTGAACGCGAACAGAGCATCCAATAACGAAATTTGACACGTCATTACGAATCAGAAGTAGCGATATTCACAATAATTCGTCGGCTAAATTGACCCTTCGATTGCTCTTATTTAAACTTACTTAAGTATATGCAATCGTCGTCGCTTTAACGCCCGTGTCAGAAAGACGTCTCAGACAACGAGTCCTTGGTCGATTTTAACGTGCACTTATCCATGGACTGGGACTGCCAGAGTGTCTCGTCCACGCACGAGTTATTCTCCATTGATCGCTTCCAGTCATTACGGTCGAGACTGGTGCACCGTTTCCTTGGCGAGGACTGCTTTTCTGGCTGTGACGTCTTCTCGGCCGAGTTGTTTATGCTGTTTGTACTGCCAGATGCGATACCCGAAGTATCCGAGCCTGGCTCGTTGGCCTCTTCAACCAAAACGTTTAAATCTGAGCCCGACTGCTCGAAGTCACCGGTACGCGAGGTAAAGCTAAGATCGACCGGGCTTGCAGTAAGCACGCTTCGCGATAAATAATACTCTTTAAACGCATTGGCGTTCGTCGATACGGTTGTCTTCTGTGTTGTGCTATTTGGATCGTATTCAAGGCACGTTACAAACGTTCGCTGATCTTCCGGAGTGTCTTGTGACAGTTTCACATTTTCCTTGTCGCTTTCCAGAACGTGAGTGTATTTTTCAAGAGAATCCGTGATTGGAGATTCCACTAGGCGTGGCACGTAATTCTTTCGGCAGGTCAGGTCGAAGTTTGAGGCTTGAAGACTGTTGGTCGAGTCGTATTGTATCGAGCCGTTGTTGAGTGTTGCTAAGTTGCAAAGATTTGAATTGGAAGCTGAGATCATTATCACGGGTTTTCGGGACCTCGGGGTCATCATAGTTTCCTGAAAATAATTGATGTTAAATTTGAAATATTCAAGTATTGGCATTTTTGCCTAATATTTTTGTTTGATTTTAATATGGTTAAGTTTGAATATGTAAATTCAATATGTAAATGTTAATGATTATTCAAGATTATGTAGATTTTTATAATAAGGTTGAAGTAAATAAGCATTTTTTAAGGTATTAAATTAAAAGCATAAATTAAAAACAGGTTCTATTTTTAATTAGTCTAATACATTATGAAGCAGATATTAAAATAAAGTTTGTTTTAACGAAAATTGTTAAAAAATATCCTATTACCATATTTATTTTAAAATTTATTAATTTAAAAAAAGCTTTAGTTATTTTTTTTGCAAAGCAGTACTCTGGCATACCTGCATAGCCTTGGTCATTTTCGTTGCACTTTGAGTGATAGGACTCATGCTGCGCTCGTCGTCGGTGCCAATGGGTGTAAGCGCATAATCGTGGGTTGCGGAATTAGGGACGCGGCCAAGGAGATTCGAAGGAGTGGACGTGTGGGCCGCATAGAGACATCGTAGCCGATTTCTTGTAGCCGGTGATAGTAGAAGTGCGCCAGTCTCGCTGCTCGAGCGTTCATCGGATGCGATCGGATCCGAGGACGTGGATGAGCCAGCCAGCACGGGAATAGGCTTCTGAGGAGTATCACCAGCTCCGATACTCGACACCCCAATAGCTCCAGTATCCGAGACCTGCTGTCGCACCGCCACCTCATCGCTGTCGTTGTCGTCTGACGAAGGCCGCTCGACGCAGGCTTCTTCACCAGGCGATGATGCTGGAGACGAACTTATGCTTTTGGGTCGAGGCGAGTCCTGTGCTGTCTCGTCAGTACCGCTTTGCATCGATACCTCGCTGATGTTTAGGAAGCTCTTAAGGATGACCTTGCCCTTGGATTTGTAACCGGTAAGGACGGGTGTGTTGAGGCTGCCGGTGCTATTGCTTATATGCTTCGCCTTCAGCAGATTGTTGTTGTCCGTTTGTGGTTGGACGTCGTAGCTCTCCAGATCGCTGAGTTCATCCTCGGATTTGCTGAACATTTTCGGCCGGAGCGCGGGACTTTCGAGAGACTGATCAGAGAAGCGGAAAAAAGATAGTAGTAAGCAACGAGCTTTTGTTAGTCGCTATTGCGCTTGCTCAGCCAAAGAAATTTTAATTTTATGATTTTTTTTTCTGAATAGATGTAAACGTTATTAATTTGTAAAAAAAGCTGATTTAAAAAACAAAATAATTTTTATAATTTTTCAATTGTAAAAATATGTAGATTTTAAACATTTATTCAGAAATATAGACGTTTTAAAAATAAGCTGCACATGCTGTTACAACAATAATAGCTTATTATTAACAAAAACCTTATAAATTTTTGTTTAAAAATTTTACTTACGTTCGATACGATGTTCTCCTCACTACTAGACCTACTAAAGTTACATCCAAGTTTAACATCTAGGATTTTCTTATGATTTAATAGTTTCCTCTGGAAGATGCGCTTTTTGATCGAATCACCGAAACTGCGCCCGGAACTACCTCCAGCAGCACCAGTACAGCTTGCACCACCACTTGTCACCACCGTGGCATTGTGCTTAACATGTCGCGGTGTTCCCTGACCATTTTCTTTGTTAAATTGCTTCACCAGTCGGCGCTTTTTTGACGAATCCGGCATTGACTGTATGTGCGCGTAAAGTTGAGCGAGAGCAGCCTGCGTATCTTGCGTTGCGGTTGCCTGGGCCGTTAAATTACGATCTACAAAGCTGAAGACCGTCTGAGCTGTCCCCGTCGTATCGGTTGTTGACTCGTTTAGCTACCATTAAAAAATAATTATTACTTAGTTAACAAGTTTGTTCTCTTATTTTTATAAGTAAATTAAAAAAAAATAATTTTTTACATCAGCTTTTTGAGGACTCAATAATTTTTTTTCTTGTTCCACCCAAAATGCTCTGATATCTGTAGACAATTTTGGTGGAATCTCAAACAATTCAATACCCTTTTTAATCATAAAAGCAACAAGTCCTGATAAATTTTGTGAATTCACATGAAGTGCCTCTGGAGACAATTTTCTTGGGCACATCAGATGTGGAGTGAACAGCGTTGCAAGCGTATCACAATTCATTTTATTACTGCTTTCATGATCTGCAGTTTTCTTTAATAAACTAATTATGTGTTTTAACACTATTCGGTTTGGAGAGGGCAATAGAAGTAGAAGCAACTGAAGAACCCTAATAAGCCTAGAGTCATTTCCATTGTTGCTGGCAGTGCACAATTCTAAAATAATTTCATTTATTACTTCTGTATATTTACCAAAATAAAATATAAATCTTTTATTAAAAATAGATTCCATTAATTAATTTTAAAAAATTACCAGCTATTTGACAATACTCAGGATAATGGAGATCTGTTAAAAGTGGCTCTGACAGATCTGCTAAATATCCTTTTAAAACTGATGCACAATCATGCACGCTATATTTTCCTTCATCAAGATTAAGAGGTAAACCTTGATATAATGCAGTTTTTAGCTCTTGCTGCCTTGTGAGTTTTCCTGTACGCCTAAAGAGACCTTCTTGAATAATACCTAAAATAAACCAGACAAAAATTAGAATTGATAAGAACTAAAATCAAATAAAATTGTAAAATTCAAAACTTACAATCTTCTTTGGATAAATACTCTACTAATTGTTTAACTCGATTAATTCCTTCTTTTGTCAAAGCAGCACCTTCTGTTCCTTTTTGCACATTTAATGTTACCTTAGGTTTTTTAGAAAAATGCAGCAGACCCCATTTTTTTAATTTGGCTTTCTCTATTACCATATCATTTCTAAAAATAAAAAATATTTCATATAAATGATATTTAAAATTTTAAAAATCAGATAGACAAATAAAATTTACAATTAACAACGTAATTATTAAATATTCTTCTAATAATTAAAAATAAATTTAAAAAACAGTCAACAATATACAGAGATAAATATCAGAACATCATTTAAATTAAATGCAAAAAAAAAAAAATCAAAACATGACAAGAAATAACCCCCCAAAATATTCTAAATTAAAAGATAAAAAATAAAAAGCAACAAACTTACTCCTCAATGTTGAGGTCCAGCTCGAACGATAAATGCATCTTAACGAGGGTATGAAATTGTTCCGAGTGAACCTTACGCATTCTACTGGCGAGTTTGCCATCAAGGCCATTATTGAAATCCTCCATGGTCCTAGGTTTCACCCGGATAACACTATCCACACAGTCGTGCATATATAATTATCCCTAAATCACAAATCACGCATTCATAACTGCAACATTTCTCCTGGTGCTCCTCCGCAGCTGTATAATAGTATACACATAAGCTGGACACACTAACTCCTGACGACCGTTTATATTTTTTTCGCTACACACCCTTAGAGCTATTAAACCGCACTTGAGACGTACATTTTTTCTAGGTGTAGATGGATACCTCGAGGACGAGTAGGTATCTCTACGAGGCTATTGAGCCTATAATTTCGTATCCTAGACGCTCTCGTTCGTTTTCTATAGTCGTCGTCGTCTACTTACGTGCCGTCGTCCGCGTTGCCGCAAAAATATACGAAACTCGCAACTGTAAATACGAATGTTAGGTCACGTGATACAAAGCTAAAGCGAGATTGGTTGAAAAACGGAGGGGCCCGGTATGTTCAACGTCGCCATGTTGCGCCTTGGGCGGCTGATTGACGGATGAGAGGGTGTGAGAGGTGTGGACGGAGGGGGAGGAGAGAGGAAATGTTTTTGACGGTTATCTAAATAGTCTCTCTCAAAAATGTGCAGGTGTGCGAATTTGTGAATTAAATTTAGAATTTTAGGGAAAAAAAATAGAGTATATTTAGGGGTAGAATATTTCAATAAATTTACAGTTTTATTATTTTTTTTTAACAATTAATGTGCTATTTATTTTTGTAACAATATAAAAATATATAGGTATATATGTACAAATATCAAGCTAATGTATAATTTTTTTTTTCTGTAATAAAATTTTTATATATATAAAAAAAAAATTGATTTGTGTATACCACATTTCCAGCAATTACATGCATTAAATATTTTCAAAAAGGTATTTTAAGATTGTATAAAAAACATTATTCACAATTTTTCTGTCAACTCTGGTACTGCTTTAAATAAGTCTTGTACTAAACCATAGTCTGCAACTTGGAAGATTGGAGCTTCCGGATCTTTGTTGATGGCTACTATTGTTTTGGAGTCTTTCATACCAGCTAAATGCTGAATAGCTCCAGAAATTCCTACTGCAATATAGAGATCCTGAAAATAAAAATTATCATTAGTCACTATTGAATAATTATTAATTAATTTGTATTTAATTATCATTAGAATTAAATAAAATTGTAACAAAATTGATAAAATTTTATATGATACTAATGATATTTACTACATTATAATAAAACAATTTTTCAACAAACTTACTGGAGCAACAATTTTTCCAGTCTGTCCAACTTGTAAGTCATTGGACACATAGCCAGCATCTACAGCAGCACGAGAAGCACCTACAGCAGCATTAAGTTTGTCTGCAAGCTTGTACAACAATTGGAAGTTTTCACCAGATTTTAGACCACGACCTCCAGATACAACAGCCTTGGCAGATGTTAATTCTGGTCTATCAGACTTAACAAGCTCTTGTTTGACAAATTCAACAAGATCTGATTTGTAATCTCCAGCTGGAGCCTGCTCAATTTTAGCACTACCACCTTCTAGAGGTGCTGGCTCAAATGCTGTTGCTCTGACCGACATAATTTTAATACCATCTTTAAGCTGGACTGTTTGAATAGCATTTCCAGCATAAATTGTCCTAATAAAGGTATCTGCAGATTTGATCCCAATAATGTCACTGGTTGGCGAAACATCAAGAATTGCTGCAACCTGCAAATAAAATTATTGTAATTATCTTTTTTTGCTTATGTAGATAACTTTGTTGTTTACAAATGAAGAATATTATTACGCAACCAAATTATCTTCATCACAGATAAATTTGCATTTAAAAAAATTTAAAGGAATTTGATAAACATATCTTTTAACAATATTTAATATCAAAATTTACTCTTAAATAGAAAATTACAATTTAATTATTAAATATATGTACTAAGTTTAAGTTCATTTTATTAATATTCTTTCAGTACTTCCATTTATAACATAAAATAATCAAAAGCAAATAAAGTAATAATTAAATTATAAACAGAATAATTAAATTTTTTCATATCATTCAAATAAAAAGAAAAAAAAATCTAAAATAATATACATACCCTTGGCAAAAGAGCCTTGCCAAAAGCACTAGCACCAGCAAGGATATGACTAAAGTTATGCTGCTTTTGAGTAGCAACAATCAAAGGAGCAAGAGTCTCTGGTGTGAAGCCTTTGAAAGCATCGCTCTCGGCAACGAGAACACGAGCAACATCCTTGGCCTTGCTAAGCTTTTCAGATACAGGCCCGCACTTAGGACCTGCTACGAGGACTGTGACCTCGGCACCGAGTTTCTTGGCAGCAGTCAAGGCATTTTGGGTGATCGGAGCTATGGCATCATTGTTGTGCTCGGCGATGACCAGGGTCGACTCCAAACGTTGAAGAATTGTTGCGAACTGTAATTGCAGTGATTACATACATAAGAATTAAATGGGGTTGTAGGTTAGGAAATAAAATCGGAGCATTTAAATGATTAAGGGTATACTTACGCTGGCCTTGGCCTTGAAGGATTTACAGCAGGTGGCGAACATCGCGAGGTAGAGATTGAAAGACTTTTATTTATGTTACTAAAGAGTGTTCGAGACTGCAAACGTCAACGGGCGTCAAATTCTCTTTCTCTCTCCCTCTCTGCGTTGCTCGAGCAGAAAGACTGGTTTTTCGAGTATGGACTTTGAACTGTTATCTGCGCGAAGATCGTCATTATCTAAGATGATATGCGACGCGATGATTGTTGTAATTTGATGAATGAGCAACAAGTTGTAATATACAAATAAATTAAAAGAATTTATTTAATTTTTGATAAATTAAAATTCCTATTTAGCTTTTGGTTAAATTAAAAATCAAATAAAATTTTATAATTAATAAATAGGGGAGACCGGGGCTACATTCAAACGGGGCTTGATTAAAATTTCGAGATTACTTTTGATAGAAGTTACGGAATCAAACGAAACTTGGAGGGCTTGT
>JAPYZE010000548.1:0-37248 GCA_030522805.1 Leptomastidea abnormis
TATATATATATGTAAGTGTAGATAAATATTAGTGAAAAGGTGACGGTGGTGGATATTTATAAGGTCGATAAGCGTATAAATATATAAAGTTAAAACGCTAGAAGGCCCAGCTGTGTGTGATTATCCCCGGCGTCCGTTTTGTTTTAGGGAAAGATACAAGATGCCGACCGCAGCCAGTGCCGAGGAGTCAGCTCTGTTGGGGTAAGTTTAAGTTTGTCATTTGCTATTATATTTCCTTTTATTATACATTTTATACGATATAGGTTAAACAGCTGACTCGCTAATAAAAAAGAGAACGTTATTTGGTTTTTTTTTTTTTTTTTTTTTTTTTTTTTTTTTTTTTTTTTTTTTTTTTTTTTTTTTTTTTTTTTTTTTTTTTTTTTTTTTTATATATGAGTATTGTAAGAAGATTGAAAAATTTGTCGTACGATTGTTGTGTTTTTTTGATATAATATATATTTTAATTTTAAACGAGTTTGTATAATGTACTAGGTAGTTTATATTAAAATAGCTATATTATGTAAATCTATATAAATGTGTACATATAGTTATGAAAGTAATGGTAGTGTAGATTTAATTTTGTAAATTTTGATAACAAAGTTTGAAATTAACACGAAAACTAAATGCGAGTTACATAACATATTTGTCTACAATCTTTCGACAATTTTATGAAGTAATTAACATAACTACGTTAATTTTCATGGATTCAGAGTATTTTAAACACTAATGATTCAAACAAATATTTTGAAAATTATTTTGCACATACCTATGTGTAACAAAATTATTACCTTCTGCAAATATTTCAATAATGAGGACACGAAGACAATCACAATTTTTTTTTTAAATATTACAATATAAACGTTAGTACACATACCAGTTAACGCTAGTTTTCTTTTGTTCGTTTTCCTAATGGCAATAAGACAACACTTTTGTGTGAATATTATTACCATGCGTAAGCCACGCCCTTTAAATTTCTAATCGAAATTTCTAATGCTAGATTGCAATTTTTCCTGTAAGCGCAGTTAACCTCTAAATTTGCATACTTATACAAAATTAAACAATATAAAACTAACGTTGAAGAAGCGTCGCATGGCATATGTCATTGCGATATTATAAAGCTATACGATAGCAAGGAAATGATTTCTATATATATATATTTGGAGTAAGTATTAACTTTAGTAATGAATAATACAAATATTTTCGTAGATATCCCAAGTCAAACATTTACAATGTAATTATTGATATAGGTTAATCTATTTAATACTGCATACATGATTATCACTATTTTCTTATGTTAATCTGACGTTTATCTTAAAAAGTTATAGTACAATGCAAACTCTCTGATAAATAGGAGAAGAATGTTATGAGTAATAAAAATATTAATAAAATAAGCATTTGATAATAAACATTATTTCAAATGCTACTGACTTATGTTTATAAAATTGCATTTTTAAATAAATCTAAGTAGTACGAAAATACCGAAAGATAAAGTTATGAATACCAAGTACATTTTATTGCATAAATTCATAACAACTTTCCAAAATATGCAAGTTAAAATAAAAAATGAAAATTTATTTTATAAATAGATGACATTTTATGTACATGTGTATGTGCAAGGAAATGTCTTGATACATTAATATGGATATGAAATGCCGAGAACGTAATCCATTATATACGGGACACGCGGGGTTGAAATGGCAATTCCAAACAGATAAATGCATGGAATGTTCCTTTGACGAAATTATTCCGTGTACAAACTCTACTCTCCAAATCCAGTTCAAACTGAATCTCGCTTCAAGAGAATAATAAACAACAAGTTTGAATTGACCCAAACTTCAATTTACGAAAAGAAAAAAAAATAATAAGTAAACTTTTATTCAGAGTAAACAAAAGTAGCTTAACAAAACTTAAATTTTCAAAATTTAAATTAAAAATTAAAATTATTTCTAAATTTATATGAGTACAAGAAACTTTTGCTTTTTTTTATTCAATTTTAAAAATTTTTCTTTGTTATTGAATGGAAATGCAATAAAAACACACCGTGGAAATTTCATCTTGATTTGAATAGATTGTTATTTCGTATTCAATGGTCTATTCGAATAAGAAAACCCACAAGAAAAATAGAAAATCACTCATTTTAAGACAACCACCCTTAAATATCCACTTGTATTTCTCGCCATAAATTTCAAAAAATAATATTCAAAGCATCAAGAATAAAGCCTAAGAATCAAAAAGATTATCCCATCCTACGCATCTGTCAGATAAGCTCAAACTCCAGACAGCCAACTAATTTAGCTTATAAAATGTAAGTTGCGTTTTACATTATAACAAGCGAGTAAGAGACCAAGACCACTACTACTCGGTCCCTCTTCACGCTGACACACTAAACTTGAGACGCCCACGTTTTTGCCGCATGTAATTGCATCTCGTTCGCTTGCAATTCAGTGGTGTAAAATACTGGACGCTTTACAACCACTAAGGACTTACCTTGAATTTTTACTCAAATCGATAGAGTTTTAGAATAGCGAAGTTCAATGCATTAAAGATAATCAAAAAAATTGCTACAGATCATTATTTTGAAAACATAAACTCATCTTTAAGAATAATAAAGACAAATAATATTTTTCAAAAAAGCTTGTTTACCTATACAATCTTAATTTTAAAGCAAAAAGCGTGAAAATGCAAAAGCAATTATTTCGCATTCTCTCGAGTCGTTTTACGCATCAAAAATGGTAATGGTACTCGGAATGACATCGTAACACTCCAACACGTACACATCCAAAGCAGAGAAGAAGGTATTTTCAAAGAGCACAAATGACAAACCCATTACAATTTTACAAATTCACACCCCTTAGTACAAGCTGATGACTATGAAGTAAGGAATCTCTGCATTGAATGAGAGGGAGAGAGAGACTGCCAAGACAATGTGATCTAATTAACTCAGCCATTATGTATATGCATAATTAAGCTTAATTACTCTGTTTCTTGGACACAAAGACTATCACGTCCTCTGGATATGTTTGTCGTTGTAACATTAAAATAATAAAGAAAGACAAAGAGAAGATAAGAAATGCAAGGAAGAGGAACAAGTTCGACGTACGTGGCACTTCTCAGCTCACCAACGTATAGCTTTGATATATTACGTAACAGCCAAGCTGTGCACTCACTCTCTCGAGAGAGAAAGAGAAGTTGGTGGGCGAGTGTTAATGAACGCCTTGCTCTATGTATATGCTTTGCTTTGTGCACATCGTAGCACATAGATGTATATATATAGGACCTATATAGACCTGGTGTCTTAAGAATGCACAAGAGGAGAGGCTCTGAGGCTGCTGCTGCGTGACTTCCGACTTTGATGTTATTGCGTTGAGATGTGTTCGAAGGACTCTTGCAAGTTTAATTTATTTCTGCGAAGAGGAAAGTGAAAATAAGGATGAATATCTGTGTGCGCTGATGTGGATTTAACAATATATCGTTGTTTATTAAATTTAATGTTATTAATTTAATTCTTTGGAATGAAGAAAAATTTTGAAAAATTCCAGGCTTAATTTTATATGAAATTACAAGCTGAAACAAAGTTATTGATTGCATTGCTGAGATAGGATTAGTTTTAATTAGAAAACTTGAAATGATTTTGTACTACTGCTTGCTTTCGAGTGATAGAACATAACTTGGACCAACAAAGTGATATAAATGCTTGTGTATACTTATAAAATCATTAAAAATATTTGTTTTTCCAAGTAAAAGCTCTCGCTAAAATAAATAAATAAAGCATCGATCACTGCCTGTTATTTTGAGCGCAGCCAATACTCTCGGATGAACGAACAAAGGCCATACATAGCAAAGCAACACGACCGCTACATTATTTTCTTGAGATCAGGTTTTATCACGTATCTCTTCCCCCCGGTATACCAAGTATATATATCTCGGTCTCAAGCGGACCGCGACTTCTACATACAAGTCAAGCTGAGGCTCGCTTTACCAAGTCGTGAAAAAATCCACGTGACACTGACTTGATCGATGCCGCGCTCGCTATACCTACACCTGGACGTGCAAAAAAGAAGCGAGCGGGGGAGGAGCAAGAGGATGGGCGGCGTATCGAGTGACCTGATATCGAATCCTTATACCACCACACCAAAGCCGCACGTTACTCTGGAGCTATTGCTCGAGAGCTGTGGCTCGATTTAGCGGACTCTACTCGTCCGTTGCGCTACTCGATTGGAGGAATGAAATATTTATTGCTCTTGAATGTGAAGTTAGGGATGCTATAGCCGATTGTGGTGGTGTGTCTTGATATTTTATTATTATTTTTATTGGAAGAAATGTCGTCTCTATTTTGAGCATATACATTTCACGTGGCTCTAAAAGTTTGTTTTACATCATTTGAATTTTTCGATAAGAGTTGGAACAAAATTTTATTACGAAAACTTTTTTATTGGAGGGAGAGAAAAAGGTCTTGAAAGAAAATCGTGTGACTTTTTTTTCTCCTGAATTAATGAATTCGAAATGGGTAAAAATGTTAAAATTATGATAATCAAGATCGTGAAAAAGTCAGGAGGAATCTTTAGCATAAATTAAATTCTGTTCATTACTTTTTCTTTATCCCTCTACTTTTTTCACTCTCGTAATCGAGAACACTTAATGGACTAATATCAAGAGCTTTGGACATTCGCAATTCTTTAGAATTTGAAATTTGACCATAAAATATTCTTTTCTGTTATTTTCATTTAAAATATATATTTCTTGTCTTAATCTATAAGCAGTGTCAAAAGATAGCTTTCCTCGTTTCTTGTTACTTGGGCATACGTTTATTTTAACTCTTCGATTTTTTTATAAATTCACGCAAACACGTAGATGAACTTATTTCTGCCTTAAAAACTTTCAAATTTTAGCTTACAAATTATAAAATTCATAATTTTATTATTCTAAGAATAGAATTAAAAAAAAAAAACAATTTTTAATTTTGAAGAAGAGTAGACATTTGAAATATATTTAACAAACGACTTACTGTTGCAAACGAAAGAAATCGTCTTATCAAGTTGAGCAAGGATTAGTGCCGTAACCGACTTTTACATTTAAATACCCTCAACATAAAACCAATATATTCCACCTCGTACACAAGCCAAGACACAAAAATAAAACAATCTTATTTCCGAGTAAAAAAATTAGATTAATCTCATCTTTCAAAATTTAACAAATAAAAATAAAAAAAAAACAGTTTTCAATTGCTATACTTCAGGCAGTCTATTTCAGACAGTATTTTTTTAAAAAAAAGCTTAATTTGTCAGATTAACCAGGTCGAATGCAACAAATAAAAGTCAGCAATAAAAGACAACCACTTTTACCTCGCGCTTTTACGGGACATAAACTTCTCGTTAAAACGCAATAGTTGCTTTCTCGATCTAAGTTGAAAAGACACAGGAACTGGACGTTGTTTTCTAACGCCAGCCACACCGGAAGAAGTAGCAGTACGGATGTACGTACACAGTGAATCCTGGGTGTGACGCAGAAGAGACGACGGGAAAAGCTTAGCTAGTAGAGAAGACGTGTCTTGAAAATTTAATAACAACTATAAGATTCAAGTGGCAGTCAGGATGATCGTTTAGTGTCATGAATCGAAGGGAATTAAATAGAAAAATCGTAAGAATAAAATACCGAGAGTTTACTTTGATTTTTCAATGTTAAAGCTAGACTGTCTGTTACTTATCTTTTGAAGTCTTTGACGAAGAAGAGAAAAAAGGGACTGAAGAGACTAATGAAAACGCGACATCACTTCCACGTGAAATATTCGTGCATATAAGAAAGAGAGCAAATAATCTCGGAGTAAGTACACAAGTTCAACGTTCCTAAAAGCTCGTACTGCCAAGAGCCATCAAAAGGGCACTCAAAAGGGTAAACGTTGCGCCAAAAATAAGTAAAAGCCGAGAGAGAGAGAACAATTTTCGCCCCTTGTTATTTCTTTACGCATATTTGACAACACAGTATACTACAATATAAGTTCAAGCATCTGCTGGCACGTCGTTGGCAAAAATTATTACGCGGCACGCGGCCAGAGAGGAGCTTTGTCGTTGAGATATATGGCTTTTAACACGCACACATGCTGCAGCAGCAGTAGCTTGATGGTATGAGAAGAAGTAGGGGGAGGAGGAGGAGGAGATACTCGCGATCGTGCGGTAATTGCCTTTTGTTACGCGAGCAAAGTGATAACCGACTCATCTCTTGAAATGCTTCTCGTGTGAGAAACGTTGATGAGTCATCGTGTGAAACTCGGGCAAATTGAATACTGATGTCTGAAAGCAAGGAAGCGAGTTTTAATCGAAGATATTTGCATTTTCAACTTGCTATATTTGTGGATATATTCAATTTGATTTTGAGATTAATTCAAATTGTAATTTGATTTCTTGAAAATTTCTAGATTTTTCTTTTTAAAATTTCTTGGGGATGAAAATAGACAAGGTTAGCAATTTGCCCAACCCATATGTCAGTTATTCATCTTTAGATGCAGCTGTATAAATGTAAGAATGGGCGAGGCTAAGGTCGTAAAGCTCAGTGTGTATTTTGTCGGCGAAAAAAATTATGGAGAGTGGAAAAATAAGGGTGAAAGAAAAAATAGTGATATTTTATCGCGATCCTCGCGTGCATTCGCTTATTTTACATTGCTTGCCACCGTCTTCGAGAAAATTGCACAAACCACTTTTTACGATTGTTGAAACTACTTGTTTTTTTTTAAAGCACAGTAGAATAACTCTTGAATTCAAAAGTTTATAATAAAGAATATTTTGTTTAAAATTTAAAAATACATTAAAAAACAAGTTTTAAGTGTCATCTCTTTAATTAAAAAATTATCTCGACATATTTTTAAAAATTCGTTTAATTAACTAAAAGTCGTGTCTGTTCTTCTTAAATACCTCTATAATTAATTCGTTTATGCGACTGCTGATGTAGTTATGAATGAACGCTCAACAATAACTTCTGAATAGAGCATGAAAATAAAAGAATTAAAAAAAAGGCAGAATTAATAATAGCAATAAAAATAAAAAAAGTTAAATTCATTATAAAATTTTCCAGCATCAGCCTAAAAAATTAACGAAGCGTAGCTCACTTGAATAAGCACACCTCTCGTCGTCGTGAAAACAGAAAAAAGAGCCTTTCCAGACTCGAGTACTCACGAGATTCTCCTTGAGAGAGCTTCTTACCTCGCCTGGGTTTATCGCCTCAATTTCATAGCAAGTGGTGCCTTAGCAAGAATCAATTTATAAAGCCGGTGGTTAAAGCTCATGGCGTTTAATTTGACAGATGGGGTGGAAAAGCAAGCCGACCTGATGTAAATCAGCGTCGAGGGTGGTACCTTGGGTACTGCCTGGAAAGTGGGTTACTTGCGCGCAAGCTCTTACTCGCTTGAGGAGAGAGCTTTATCGCGATGTTGGGCTTGGGTTGTCGCGGATTTTTTTATTTTTTTTATCGCCTATCGTTGCGCGCCTTTTTTTTTCACCGCCACTATAATTACCTTCGTTGGCGTATACTGATTTTAAGCTCTGATTACACTCGACCTTGCCTGCAGTTATACGGGGGTCCTTGCAAGCGTCCTCAAACTTCCCTTTGAAATGCAAATTCGTTGAGTTTCAGTGTCATACGGCGAATAAAATTTTAATTATCTCGCAAGCACGTCTATTTTTTTCAAAAAAAAGTTTGTTATACTCAAATGTATATTGTGCTTTTTATGCTCTTTCAAATTTTTACAAAAAAAAGTCAATACAAAAGATTAATAACGGTAGTGGAGGTTGCAAGCTGTTGTATAGCAGAGTTAGCAAACAAATTTTTATTAGAAAAGTATCAGTTTACAGGCATTTGTTAAACAACAACACTCACTATAGCAATTTGAAAAATCTCACAGGTAAAAAAGTTTGCCCTGCACTTTCGACCAATAAAATCTACCAGTATAGAAGTGATTACGCAAATGTCAAGCAACTATAAGAATCACGAATGACCTTCGAATGCGGTAACATAGGTTTAAAATTAAACAGAGACCTAATCCAGCAAGCATAGCAATGAAATACACAAACACATACGAGTTGCTTATCGACTTTATCCCGAAACGGCTCATTATGCAATTAAAGTCATTACTCCTCGAGCGATGCGCTCACGCGATCTGCACTTGCAAAAATGAAAAATAACCTTCTGTGAATGGGAATATCGTTAAGTTAGCAGGATATTTTTTTTTATGTACTGCGATATATCCGACTGACTTTCTGATAGATAGTTTCAAGCGGTATTTAAGGAGTCTCTACGATCTCGCATTTGTTTTATATCGGCAATGAAAAAGCAAGCAGATGAGCATTGCAAATCATTTCCACCCCATAATGCAGCAACAGCAGGGTCGTTCAAATAGCCACATAAACTTTGGCAATCCATTGCACTGCGTGGTATATAAAACTTCCAGGCCGTCAAAAAGCTCCCGGTCGTAAAGCAGTCGTACAGAAAAAAGCTCGTTTCCCGTCTGCAATCCAGCTATGCTCGCGCCACAACAGAGCGAGCTTAACGGCCCGACTAAGGCTAGAGTAAGAGGAGGGAGGATAATTGCAAAGGCGAGCGGACAAACGCTAAGCGGAAAGTCGAATCGATCCCAGACGGCGCGACGCCATTTTTCTTCGACTACCGAGTCTTCCCATTTCCTTTTTTGCGATGCTGTCTGCATCGAGCGTCCGCTGGGAAAGCCTATGCGATATCTTCTGTGGAGCTTTGAGCTGCTGGGAAAATGCAGGAGAGCTTGCAAGGAAGCTCAGGACTTGAGATTCAATTGGAAGATTCGGAAAGAAGCTACCGGCAGGGACTATAGTGTTTGCTTAAGCCCTGTGTAATGGTCTGGGCTTGGATATTGACGGAAAGGAAAATGTTGGAGAAAATCGAACTCTTGCCTGTTGTGAGTTTTGAAGTATACTTGCGCTTACTTCGAGTTTTTGTTCAAATTATTTCTTTGTATTTTCATTATTTCTACTTTATGAGCAAAATATGTTTTTATAAAGGTTACTTCTTGAAAAAAAAAATAAATAAAAATTTAATATTATGTAACATCAAAGAAAAAGAATATCTGATCTCACTTAATATCACTTGATATTCATTAAATTTAATACAGGCTTTTCTATCTTGAATATAAAATTCAAGGCATAAATTTAAATTATGTTCGAATAAAAAAAAAATGAAATATGGTACATATATTTCTATTAAGCAATATAATAAAAAGTTATTTTAATCTTAATATTGAAAAAAAAAATTTCTGATTTCTGATAAAAATAATAATAAAAATATTCGCTAGGTCAAATTGCACGATTCAACGAGTTTTGTAAAATAATTATTTAAAAATATATGTATTATAACGAAAATGTTAAACAAAAAAGGACGAAACATTTCAAATAATATTTCAAAAGTTTCTAGTATTTATTTTTCAAAATGAACTACTTTTTTTCTTGCTATTAAGTAAGTCCAATAACAAAGCTAACTGAATTTGCCTAGTACACTCTCTTAACTTTCAACGTTTTCAGATAAACTTAATTAGGTCACAGCATAAAACTCTTTCACAAAAAAAAAAATTTAAAAAGATCACACAGCAAGCAATGCATATTATGGGATCGTGAATATATGCGCTCACGTGCTCTTCGACTCTTAAGACAATTAAATTCTACTTGCGAACAAGCGCACAAAGAAAAGCGTCTAAAGAGTAAAAGAGAGTATGTAGGTAGAAAAAAAAAGAAGTCGAGTCGAGGGTAAAATAAAAAGTTTTACCTGAAAAGCTGGAAAAAACAACAGCTTTGCTAGCTCATTGGGTAGTGCCAAGTACCAAAAAAAGCCGTCTGATCTTGGGCTATCACAAGAAAAGGAAAGAAAAAAAAAAGAAGAAGAAAAATAAGCAGCGTCAAAAGCTGAGAAGTGTGTAGTGCTATATAACAACGAAAGCGAAGTAGTGTTTAGTAAAGAGAAAGGGTAAAAGTGTAGAATATAACCTACAGAGAGAAATAGAGAGAGCACACGTGACCGCAGGGCTCCGTCTGGTCTAGGCGGTGGAGTGGATATATAGCTGACGTCGCTCTAGCGTCGCGACGCGCGATCTCTCTCTCTCTCTCTCTCTCTCTCTCTCTCTTTCTCGGCTCACTGGTTAATGTATATATGTACACATATACGTCTATATACATATGCAGAGTATGCACACAATGCAGCTCACGGCAACAACACACGGAAGAGAAATCGCGCGCGCGCAAGCCACACTACCCCGAGAGTGAGAGCTTGCGGGGCGTGGTCTCAACCGATCGATGGCCTCCTCCACCTCCTGCTTCTCCTCCTCTTCCTCGGGAGTACAACGACGGGCCGCGAAGTGGCGCGGGGCAGAGGAACACTGGCGCCCTGACTATGAGGCTTGTCCAACAGCTGGACTGAGTTTTATCGAGAGTGGATGCATAGGAGAAGAAAGAAAGAGAGGAGAGAGAGCTTGCAGAGTTCGCAGAGCTTTTAAACGACCTTCGAGAGCTGGGCTCTCTCTCGGCTCATTTTTCGCCCCCGAGAATTTCATTAACCTGGATCGAACTTTCTGCATGTACGAATGCGCCTCCTTCCGACGATCTTTTCTCATTGCGAGGCTTACGGATGCATATCCACGGAGGCGAATGTCTGAATGCGCATCTTGGATATATCTCTCGTATACCCTGGGGAGGCCTCGAATCCTTGCAATATCGCCGTCGCGAGATTTTATTTTTGCTGTTATTTTTAGGAGTGGATGGAACTGTACGTATACAGGCTTTTTAGAGAATTCGTTGTATACAGTACACAAAATCCAAGTATAGGTTGATATGAATGTTTCTCGATGCACGTATCTCTGCAGAGTCTCTCATGCAGAGCTTTACATATACATGTATGCATATTGCATCGACTGGGATCTCTAAATAATTTTATGCCCTAGCAAATATGAACCACCGACGACGTTCCACTTTCTTTAATAAAATCGATGTATACGTTGAAGTGAGCAGACAAAGAAAACCCAGCGATTCTAGATATGTACTTTTGTTACCGATCGATCATTCCTCGGTCAAAATCCAATCAATCCATTCCCGATCGTCCAACCATCAATTCCACGAATCTCAGCTATAAACTACCCAAATGCCAGGATGAATTTCGCAAAAGCGAATTTTATGCACTCGATCATTGAACCGCGTCGATTTTTCCAGGGGGGCGTCGGTTTGTCGCGACAACAACCAAATTAGCTCGACGCGTAATTGGGCGCTCGACTGTCTGGTTCCCACCTCTTGTTCTGGCAGTGTCCTTGTAATTGGAACGGCGGGCTCGATAATCGCGTCGCACATTTGCCAGATTACCCGTCGACGCCGGACAAATGCAATTCTCGTGGCCTCCGCCCTGAAACTAACCCATCAACTCTCGTGGGTAAAACGTATTAGGGCTACTCTGCTCCTGGTACTCCTGTAGTTTCTGGCATATGCGACGATTTAGCCGGCGGCTCTGCTGCCTACCGGAAATTTTGCCTAAGTGGAAAGTTTTGGGAGTTTGATGAAAATTTGTGATTGATGTTTTGACGTGGACGAGGGATGTGGTTGATTGAGAAAAATTTTGATTGACATTGTTCGAGTGATAATTTTTTTCTTTTTTTTTTCATGGTAGATTCACAAGTAAGGGAATAAACTTTAGTGTACTTTTCTTATTTTTTCTGCTAGGATAGTCGATTTTTATCTTGGATAAGAAAACGCGCATGTAGCCCATGAAAATCGAATAAGTTTGATATTTGTATTCCGTACCGTGTTTCTTTTTTATTCTCTCTAGTCAACCTCCTTTTTCTACTGTGTTCTGTCGCAAGAGAAAAAAATTACAGATATAGCTTGTAAAAACTTCAGTCGAAAATTGGGCTGGTATAAGATATCTCACGGCTTTGGAATAAAATGTGAACTTCATATTGCTTGAGACTTTTCTACCTATAGATTTTTCGCTGTTCAAACTCTCGCATTGTAGGACAATTTATTTTCTTTATACTGGTCGCGTGTTGCTTCGTATATTGATCGTAAAATTTATTCTTGTGCAGTTTCTTTGGTAAATCGGTATGTGGCTTTACTTTTTTTTTCTTACGACTTGATAGGTAAAAATTTATGAAACCTCAAAAAAAAAAAATAAGTCGAAAATTTAGTGACAAATGAACCAACTTTTTTATGCTACAAAAGTTTTATTTATTCTTTTAAAAACATACGTTTGAAGCTTTTATTTAATTTACGAACATTTCAACAGAATATATTTTAAGTTAAAAAAGGACATTTCAGAAAATTAGTTAAACTAAATTTATGTTTTCAAAATACGTAAACTTTTTAGGAAAACTTGAGACAATTGTAAATTTTAAATGACATTTTACAAGGCTTAACTTTTAAGTACTTTTGGCTTTGTAAAAAAATTATCAAAATTAAATTTCCTTTATACTTAAAAAAAAACTTAAAATAAAAAATCCAAATTATGATACTTAAATATTTTAGGTAAATCAATATTTAATTAGGTTGGAAATCAATTGATTATAGAAATTTTTTTATTAATCCTTATTAAAAAAGAAAAAGAAAATGTACAAGATAGTATCAAGACCCTGTCAATATTTCCAGCAGCCCCAGCTGTCGCAAAACATTTTTATTAAAAAATTTCTCAAATAAAAATATAAAAAAATAATACAATAGCCGTCACGTCAATCATTATTTTAATATTAAAATTGAAATATTTGCTTCTCTCCAAACAGCGCGATGCCGTCGGACAGCATGGATGACATCGAGCTGAAGAATATTCAGCTGCAGTTTCCGACGCTAAGGTACCTGACGAGGGATGACGGCTCGGTACGAGAGGAACGCGTCGAGACGGATAGAGGCTCGCTTCTCGTTGCCGTCCAGGGTAATCGGGCGAAGCCTGCCATTATCACGTATCACGATCTGGGCCTTAATTGTAAGTGACAAATTCTTATATCATTACGAAATTTACTATAATTTTAATTTTTGAAGAAAAGAAAGAAAATAATAAATCCATTAAAACAATGATATAGTACGTTTGAAATAAGGTGAGAAATTATAATGAGTTCACACCTTTTTTTACCCACCTATACACAACGCGAAAGCTTGTGTATCTAAATAAATACATACATTACGTGGGAGCAGTAGTGATAAAGAAAAGAATCGATAGACGACGCTGTCATACTTGAGTTAGATCTAGTAATTAAGTGCGATGGAAAGTTGGAAGTAAGCCAAGTTACCAAGCGACTTTTCGAGGGCGAACAAGTTATATGTTCGATGTCGGA
The DNA here is from genome assembly GCA_030522805.1 of Leptomastidea abnormis. Lineage (NCBI taxonomy): Eukaryota > Metazoa > Arthropoda > Insecta > Hymenoptera > Encyrtidae > Leptomastidea > Leptomastidea abnormis. Next base: position 13,313 of record JAPYZE010000548.1, read on the forward strand.
ATTTTTATAAATGTCCCTTTCTCAACTTATCAAAAGAAAAAAAAAAAAATTAGAATGCTATGGACATATATAGATAGATCCTGCTTTTATTTGGGACAGAATCTGGTTCGCGTTCTAATTAGATAAAAGCTTATCGAAAACCAATAATTGTACCAATTATACCGCAGAAAATTGGGCAAACAAATTCAATTGATGCATCTTAAGATGATCCATATTTAGTAAAAATGAATAAAGATCTGTTTCAACAACTATCACTCTCCAGTTCAAATTGAAGTAAAAATATTTAAAAAATAACACTTAACCGATTTTTATCACGAATAAATATTTTGTTTTTAGATATCTCGAGCTTCCAGGCATTCTTCAACTACATCGACATGCGAGTTCTCCTGGAGAACTTTTGCGTCTACCACGTGAATGCTCCTGGCCAGGAGGAGGGCTCTCCAACATTATCCGAGGAGTGAGTTGCTATTTTCCTAAATGAAATTTCAGACATCTCCTCTCTTATATATTTTTTTTTCCGTGACCCTTTTACTAATTAGAACTTCTAATTAAGGACACTGCCATCTGTTTCTTTCTCTCCATCTCTCTCTCTCTCTCTTTCTTTCTCTTTCTCGCTAATGTAATAATAATGAATACAATTTGACGCATATTGGTATTTATGAGCAGTAGCCAGACGAGCTGCTTAATATTTTCCAAAGTATAAATTGTTTTCAAGAGCATTTGCAAATACATCAGCAATGTAAATACGTCAGGTCACACATAAAATATTATTGTCAAAGCGTAAATAACGAATCTCACACTTCCTGATTTATAATTAAAATGCACAAGGCTCGATCTTATCGATATGTACAAAAAAAAGAAATATATAACCAGTCACGATATAATCGTTCTTGGAAAATGAAAAATAAAAGCACTTCCGCGAATCATAGTAATTAAACCAATTTCGTAACTTTTTTAATCTACTGACCGTAGAAATGTACACGTTTCGAATTGCGAACGTTTAAAACGACAATTTTTATATTTTTTATTTTATTTTTTTTTTTTTTTGCTCTTTCATTAAACTTTCGATAGACGAGAACGTGTACTTTTGATTCCACGAGCTATTGAAGAGTTTTCTAACGCAATTTCATTAAAACTTCGTTTTACAAGTTTTACCTATACTCACAATGTTATATATGTGATCGAAGAATCGATTTTTGAGTTTACAAGGTTACTTTTATAATTATTCTCTCTGTCACGGTCATCAAAATTTTGAAAAATTTCGAAGAAAAAAAAATTTCAACTTTTCTACACAAAATATAAAAAATTTCATCAAAGATTATTCAAATGTAACCAATGAAGAAGAGTCGAAGCAAAAGTTATTCGAACATCGAGTACGTAACATACACGTAAAATGATTTCGACCGCATTGCAGATTTGCATGCTAGGCTCTCTCTCTCTTAAGCTTACACTGACTTCGCGTGCCAAATTTCACGATATTCTCTTCAGTGAAAATCCGCTTGGATCTTTCGTTAAGCACGTTAATCGATACAACCTGCCTATACATACTCGGTATGGATATTTTTAAAGAATTATGAAAAGTTTATCCTCGAGATAACATTGCATGATATAAATATATAGTGCCGTGAACTTGATCTTGACATGATCAAAAGGACTTTAAATTAAAAATGAAACAGAGCGAGGGACAAAGTTTGTGTCTGCAAACGCATTAAAAAATTACGATTTCAATGTAACTCTACTGATTTTATTGTAGTATGTATGCAATTTTTTTTTTATAAGCTTCAATTATTTACCATTCCTTTTTTCTACTTGAAACAATGTATCTATCTTCAAGTTAAGATTAAATGTAAATCGAAGCTTAAGTCGGTAGGAAAAGAAAAAGTTTAGTGAAACAATTCAATGAGACACACTGGTCTTGTATAAACATTTACATTGGCTGGCACACGAGTCGCAAGCAAATTTTATCAATGCACAATTTGCCATCGATTATTTTCATTAGTATTTTTTTTTTCTTATCTAAGTGGATAAATATAACCTTTAATAGGTGTTTACATTTTATTTTTTATAGAGATTAAATTCTAATGAATATTCATTGACAATATTCATAATCGATCTGAAATCTTATTAAAAAATATTTTTCGAATTTACATTTGAAACGAGAAATTCTATTGAATAAAAGTCATTCGATTTATTAAAAACTGCCAAGAATTTTTTCAAACATCATAAGTCATTTGTCATCAAAATTGAAAAGTAAAAATTACGAAAATTACGTTTTTTCTCGAAGATGTCTATTAAAAAAGTTGAAGCTACGAGATTACTAGTATAGTAGCCACCTAAATATGAATAAACTAAAATGCAATATCGACTATTTCAGCTACGTCTATCCATCCATGGACGAGTTGGCGGAGCAGCTGTTGTTCGTGATGGGCCACTTTGGTATGAAAACCATGATTGGCTTTGGCGTGGGCGCCGGTGCAAACATCCTCGCTCGCTTCGCTCTGGCACATCCTGAGAAGGTTAACGCCCTCTGCCTCATCAATTGCGTGTCCACGCAAGCTGGATGGATCGAATGGGGCTACCAGAAGCTCAACTGCCGTCACTTGCGCTCCCAAGGCATGACACAGGGAGTGCTTGACTATCTCATGTGGCATCACTTTGGCAGGGTAAGTGGAAACATTTTTTTTTTCTTTTTACTTTACTTTTATTCTTTTTTTTTCTTTCTTTCTTTCTCTAAAACTCTCTTTGTCCTTCGGAATGGAAACTGGTGACAATGAATTCGATAAATTTAAAGTGGCCTTAAAAAGTTCAAATAATATTTTTTTTAAAAAAAACAAAAGTCAAAATACACAAAACTATACGCAATGACCTAATTCTATAATCGTTTTGTTTACTGCAACGAAATACACATAACGTCCCTGGACGTCTGCGATACTCTCTCTTACTCTCTCTATTTCTTTCTCTCGAGAGAATCATCTTTGTCGCTTTTAACGCGACGAAAACAAAGAAAAAGATAAAAAGGCATTAAAAAAGCTCGGCTCCACTAAGGTAGCCCGTTACTCAAGCTAACATTACATTAATTAAGAGGTCGGCAAAAATAAATGGGTCGAGGCCATCATCGTTCATTTATATACACATGCGAGTGGGTGGTTAGATAAACGTGAAGGAAGGAAGTGGGGTCCAAAATTAATTGACATTCTTTGTGTGGCGCCGAAAAGAGGCTCAAGCCAATTCGGCTATAGAATAGAGAAAGAGAGTGTGAGCGGAGCTTTATTCGCGCGTCTATCTGCCGTCCAGCAGCTGGAGCAGCATCATCGGGTTAGGGGAAAAGCTCGGCATTCAAAGTGAGCTTTCGCGAGAGCTTGAGCTTTAGAATTATCGAGAAGCCTTTGGTTCAGTTCGCCGACTCGTCCGTTAAATCGGATTATTATTCGCACGTGAGTCCGAATGTTCACTGAAATTTTGGAAAATGATATCATATATTCAAAGAGAGAAAGAGAGAGAGAGATATGGCGTATGCTTATGAGTTTTATATGGTATTGAGTGTAGCGTGAGAAGAGCTTTGGTTAATGAGAAGCTCTCTATGCAAGCGAGGAAAATTGAAGTGCGTCACTTCTGAAATTTAAGCTACCATGGTATAAAGTTTCCTTGAAAATTAATCTTATGGAAAGGGCGAGACTGCATTTCTACTCGGGTTAGCAAAAGCACAGCTTTTAAAGAGGTGGCGAATTCGAGTATGAACTAAAATTAAGGAGAACTTGTAACTTTACAGGGTACCGAGGAGAGAAACCACGACTTGGTACAGGTTTACAAGAACTACTTCGAGCGTCGGGTAAATCCGACGAACTTAGCCCTGTTCATCGACAGTTACGTGCGCCGTACGGATCTCAACATCGCCCGCGAGCTTGACCCCACACGCAAGAAGGATGGAACGACCTTATCTGTACCGGTGATGAACATCACTGGCTCACTGAGCCCTCACGTCGACGATACCGTTACGCTTAATGGACGTCTTGATCCTACCAACAGCTCGTGGATGAAGGTAATTCCATTTACGTCATTCACTTTCTCTCTCAAAGCTACACTGTTTTCTGCTGTATTATGTGGAATTTATACAAGAGATATATTATTATGTGTGTATACATGCACAATGGGTACTGAGAAATCGCAAGTTTCAATTGTCTCGGCTCAAATTCTGGACATGATGTGACTGTTGAATTTTGAGTTTAATCACGATCTCGGTTTTGTCTTGACACATTCATGGCAAAATGTACAATCTATTTTATCAAAGGCATAAGTAATGTTATTAAGAACTGTATTTTATAATAATAGATTAGAAAAACATAAAAAATAAGACGTTGATACAAAAAATTAAAGCACTGATGATTTTAGATTTCAGATTGCGGAATGGTGCTAGAAGAGCAGCCGGGCAAAGTAAGCGAAGCCTTTCGGCTGTTCCTCCAGGGTGAAGGATATGGTAAGTGAGCGGTGCGAGAAATGATAAACGAAAACTTAGAATAAAACAAAAAAAAAACAATTGTATAAGAATCGAACAAAAAAATGAACAACAACAAAAAATTAACTATATACTTTCATCACGAATCTCATCACGTTAATTATTGCATTATCGCGTCCAAGACGTAAGGGTGTTTTAATGATAAAATCGATCGTATTATAATTAATGGGATATAAAAAAGCATGAATTCGCGAAAATTCGTATTATTGGAAAACGATAACTTACGTCGATGCAAAAAAAAAAAGATGGCAAGCTACGAGCACACACTCCCAGCTTTAGAGGTACGAAATTCATTCGTTTCGATTAAGATTAAGAATCGTGTGAATTATCGTCTATTCGTTATGTCGAAGGAGCGAGAGATAAAAAAAGCTTTAATTAGAAGATACGCAGTGGCTGGGAGTGTTGCTCGAGTTACCACGTGATATTAGATCTCATAAAGGAATTAAAAATACGATAAAAAATAATCTAGAATTTCTCTGTTGATTGGCATCCTATATTACTATTTGCATTATTGCATCGATCTCGTATTGGCCTACGGTCGTAGTTTATAGACTAAAAAATATAAAAAGGCATGATGCGTTTATTGAAATGTTTATTGACGTTGATAAAACAAACAAACAAAGAAAAAAAAGTAAGAATAATTAAAATTAAGCAAAATAAAAAGAAAAAAAAATGAGAATACCAAAATGTTGTTACGCGAATCTTAATCTATTTTCGAAATGTTCTTCGTGTCTAGATGACCATCTAGATATGTTCGTAGGTGTACGACGCAATCTAAAGCTTGTATTTACCACTGTTGTTAATTTCTTATTAGTACGTCCATGAAATGAGAGAAAAAACTTTTTTTACAGTCAAGTTTGTACTTTACTTTTCATTGGATAGTTTAGTAAAAAAAAAAAACTAGAAGAAAAATAAATTTTTTTAAAAGAAAATAAAATGTTGAAAACCCGCTTTGATATTTCGTGGGATAAGTCAATGTCGCTTGAATAATGTTTGAACAAATTTTAAATATTAACATGAAAAATTTAGTAATACTAAACTGTCCAGCGGTCTAAAAAACCCTAAATGTTTTAAGATATAATTATAATAAATGTTTGCGAGGCGATCAAACAATCTTTGCAATGCTTGAAAGCCATACAAATGACATATTACAAGTGTAATGTAAAAAAAAAAAAAAATAATTAATAAAAATAAAAAATTTTAGATTGCACGTGCATTACTATGCAGTAGTTTAAAAAACCAAAAATTGACTTATCTAAACTACTCTGTAGAAAGTAATTGATATAATTACGCGTGAAACTTGAGTTTGAATAAAAAAAAAAAAAAAGAGAACATGAATCAATGATGAACAAAAAAAAAGGGTCGGCATCGAAAAAAATACTATTCTATTTGCTGTCTTAGACGGCGTTCGTTGTTCTGTTTGGCTTTTTGGTCACAGAAAACACACTCGCACTTGTCACTGTACACTATAATACGCTTCTGTCACAGTAAACTGTACATCGACGCAAATATAAGAGAGTGAAACCAATAAAAAAAAAAAAAAAAACAGCCCGGTGATGTTAAAACAGCCCGGTGTTAAGTGATTGATTTGAAACAATAACTATCTTATCTTATTTATTTATTTTTTTTTAAATTTATTTTTCAAGCATTTTGTTTGATTTTTCTTTGGAGACACACAATATGTTCTTGTATTTGTTGGAAAGTATATACTAATAATTTTTAGTAAATGTGTATGGGCCGAATTTAAATAATACTTTTATTGAATTTATTTTATAGTCAGACTTATACATCTCACCACTTTAATTTTAATGGATTGACTGATTTGATTGTTTTTACTGTTGGACTTTTCCTCCCATAGGATGCGAAGAAATGTCAAATCCTCCCATTATTATTATTATTATTATTGTTATTATTAAGGACTCATCTTGTTGTTTAGCATAAACTATTTATTTCTTAATTTATCATTATTGTCATTAGAAGAGTTAAAATTTGTCTTGTATGAATGAACTAATAAATATTGAGCTTGAATTTTAGACTGATAAAATTTTTTCATTTCCTAATAAAACAAATTTTTGCTGTTATACATTAAACCCTGAAGAAAACAAAACAAACGAAAAATTCTGTAATAAGAAAATTTTTTATAGTTATCATTCTAAAATTCGACTTTGCTTTTAATGAAATTTCTGTTTATTTAGTTAATTATCTATATAATATGATGATAAATAAACAAAACATTAAAGAGATAATTCATCAAACTATACTCGTCTCTGAACTTCATTTTCGTCGTACACTTTTTTTCTTTTGATTCATTTGTCATAATCATAAATTCATTAATCATAAATTATAAAAAAAAAAAAAAAAAATAGAAAAAGTTCTTAATCACCGATTTGAGCCTTTATTTCCCACGCGTCTCGGATTGATCGAGTGGTATGTATTAATATATTATTACAAGTCTGTAGTTTCTTTATTACTTTCGGCTTGTTGGCTAGATTCCTCTATACGTCCCCACCGTTTAGTTGATTTTTTTTAATTTTATTTCCGCGACTGTTCGTGTTAAATATAGAAGCAAAGAGACTGAAGTGTTGATTATACTATTGTAAAAAATTTTGAATAAATAATTATTCATAAATTATACAAATTAATTATTTGTATGATTTATAATAAATTCAAAATTTAGAATTCGATTTAATTTTTTACAATAAATTAATAATATTTATTAAAATATCAATAGCTTACTAACATTAATAAGTATAAACATGTGATTGAAAAGTGACTTTTTTTAAAATAAAAATAAAGTAGCTGTAATTTAATAAAAAAAATCTGTTTTAAGTAGTTTAAGTTATTTGTCATAGAAGTAATGATCACAATTAATGATAAGGTGGAATATATACTAATGATAACAAAATTTTAAATAAGTATGAATGCAAAAAAAATATTTATTTATATTTAACCTTATGATTGATTAAAACAAAAACAAAAAAGTTGCCTTCTCGGCTGAAGCCAAAGACATTGTAAATAAAACGAGTATTGTTTGTTCTGCGTTTTAGTGGTGAGGTCCCCGGGGAAGACCACGACGCCTACAACACCCGAAGGTAATTGTTATTAGGAATTGAGGCCGCAAAGGAGTCGAACGCGCTGTGTCGGTCAATTAGGCCACGTCTAACCGTTAAGTAAGTCGGATCACAGAACTATTTTCGGGAAATGGAAAAAAAAATAACAAAAATAACAAAATGAAAAAAAAAAATTATTGTGAAAGAGAGAGAGACTAACAATCGGGACTAACCGGAAAACGTTTGTAATTAATCTAATGCAATAACTACTAACCGCATTTATATCTTACTATTGAGAAAATTAACATCAAAGTAAACGCTATGTTAACATCAAAGTAACTTTAACTAACTTTCGTACTCTAATTAGCCTGTTAAACTAACTTTCCTTCTAAATTATTCAAACGCACAATCTGTAATGCTTAGATGAAAACTTTATTCTTTGTACTACTGTTGTAGTTAAGAATAATACTTTATTTAAAAAAAAAACAATCATTTTAACTCACAATATTTCTATGAATTTTCAAAAAGTAATGCTATCCCTTGTCTATCTAGTTTTTATTTTTACTGTACACTTAAAATCTTTTAATCGCGTCATTTACAATTGAAAATCTGATGATAAAAACTTATTGTATTAAAATATTTTTTAAAAATTTCTGTCACTCCCTGTTCAGTCTCATGTGTCTATATTGTGAATAGTGTAATCTTAATAATTTCTTTGTCATGACTTAAACTATCGATGTTCTTTTTTCGAGCTTGTAATAACATGGTCTCTTGTACTTATACGTATCTATTATATCTGGTGTTTGTGTATGTGCATTTAAATGTAGCTTCTGTTAAAAAATGTAATGTTTTTTTAATGTTATAAAAATGTCTATTGTTCATAACCGTTACGTTCTTTAACAGCAGTGATATTAGCACTTCCTGCACGTGGTCTATTTAAAATGTTTAATCTCTTTCTACATTTTTATTTGATAAAAATAAATTATATTATTTAATTAATATATTAAAATTATTTTTTCAATATACTTAGAGTTGAGATATAGATTAATGATTATTAAATAAATAATAATTTATTTACAATATTTATTATAATAATATATTGTTAAAAAAAAAAAAGATTAAGGAAATTGCAATTATGAATTTTATATTGTAATTTGTAGAAAATTAAAAACAAAATGTAGAAAGGGATTTAATTTGTAATGAATATATTAAATTAATTAGCAATAAATTCATTTTACCGATAGAGATTAATTAATTTCTTCATTCTGTGGATAAAAATGCATCAGATCATAATTTACTCTCGAATACCGATGGACGGTAACTCAGAGACATGAACAAAAAGCATACAGACGTAAAAAATCCCAGCTATTTTTCCTAACAAAAAATTATGTCAATTATGTTTATATTCAGTCCAAAAATTTATATACCCATCACATTGAAAAATTCAAATTGTAATTTATAAGTCATAAAGAACTGTATATAATTTTTTATCTTTATAGCGGCTCTCAATCATTCGCGGTAGGACCACTTTCATATATATATTTATAAAAAAGCCTTGAATATTGTGAAATTTCCATTGTTAGTGAAAAAAAAAAAAAGATGAGATACAAACGAGAACAGTCTGTGAATTATATTGCACCGGGTAGAACGTAGAGTATAAAATATTCTCTTAATGCAGTGCGTGACTTACACACTTTATATGTCTTGCTCTTTCTTGCACACAACAGACCACCAAACACACGCATTCTACTTCTTTTTTTAATTTACTTTGCATGTTTGCGCTTATGTTTTTACTATATTTTTTTTTTCTTTTTCTTTTTCCTCGAAATGTAAATACTAACAACGAATTATAATTATTATTATATGCTTCGCGCCGATCGCAACGTCAACTTAAAATAAATATATCGTTACTGTAACAAGTGACCTTTTTTTTTTTAAAATTTGCCATTTAAATGTGTTGGCACTTAAAAACGTGTTTTACTTACGCCTATAAGCAAAAGCAAAAGTACTTAGATTCAAGCTGGTAAAAAATAGAATTGGTGTTCAGGATTCACATTTTTCAAATTAAAATATCATAAATTATTAATGTTACAACAATTGCTAATCACCAAATTTATTTTTTCTCCAGCCAACACATAATGCGCCTAAATATTATAATTTCGCCGCGCAAAAAAAAGCTCGCCAGCTCAGTTAATCTCTCACTGTGCCAATGTGCAATGTTTCGTTTTCAGTTGCGCCGCTCTCGCCGCTAAAGATGGCAGACTACAGGCTGGCCTCGCTCGAGGGTCTAAATCACATCTGCAGCAAGAAAATTGACTGGCCGACCGCGACCATACACATCACCGAGAATCCATTGCCGGAGGCCGTCGTCTGCTAAATACGCTACATGAATTAAAAGTTCGATTTTTCCGTTTCGTCCAGCCGAAGTATTATCCACTTGAAAAATGACGCGGAGAGGAGAAAAAAATCAAAGACACTCGTCTCTCCTACATTTGCGTACAAATGGGATGGGAATGAAGACGATGTCTTGTATTCACCGAGAGCTGAGTATTATTATTTGAGCTGAGACGGCAGCAACTTGCGAATAGAATCCAACCGATATCTGTGCTTCTTATTTTATAATCGTTTGTTTTCGTTTCTCTGATTAATGGCTCACTTTTTAAAAATTTGTTCTTAATGTTGATGTTTTTTAGCTAACGATCGTTCGAGGGAAGATCATGACAGCTTTTTCACCGCCAACAAAATGAATTTAATCGCTTACTCGCATCCCGATCTTCCCTCGAACGATCTTAAATCTTAAAATTTTATTTAAAAAATCGGAGTTCGCAAGTTGACTGCTGGTCTTGCTTAAAATATATACATAAATTTATTATGTATTAACAAATTGGATCAGTATTCTCTATCAGTAATTGAGCAAGAAAAAAAAAATTAAATGGACGTAAAATAAACGGCTTAAATAAGTAACATGAAAAATATATCGATAAAACGAATTGAAAACAGCAACGAACGAGCAAAAATCATGATTTAGTTGTCTCATCTCAATGTAGGACAAATATTACAAGACACTGCTTTTTGTGTGTTTTAAAAAATTGTATTGTGAGCCTATGAATTTTTTTAAGCCATCGTTTTAGTAAGAGTTTTTTTTAAGTGTATCAATATTTTAAGAAAAAAAAAATTATTCATTTTAGTTATTAAATTTTTCGCGTTTAATTTATGTTTAGTATTGTTTGCAAATATTTATTAAATAGAATATTGAGCTATATAATAAAAAAAATGTGTGTTCACATTTAACGACTTGTCTTAACAAGTGTATATTATATATAAAAATGTAATTGTTGACAAATTATGTGCTCCAGATCATTTATAAGTTTTCACGTACATAAATAATGAATAAAAAAATGTAGCTTAAAAATGTTATTTTCTCATAATAATTATAAACGGAGGCTCAAATTCATTGTTTCTGGAACACATAATACTCCCCGTATACATATATACTTCAATAATATAACCGTATTGTAGTCCACGACTTGCTCATAGTAATGATATATGTCTGGCTTATGCCAATAAGCAGTTGAAAAAAAAAGGAAAAAAATTCTGAAAAATATTGTTTTTCAGAATTGTTTATACATAATCATAAAAAAAAAAGCTTAAAAAATGTGAATCATATCATGTGACTAAGGGTTACGTTAGATATACCTAAGGTCGGATGTAATTGCTTAGTCGATAACCAATATACATAGCATATCGAGCCAGATTTTATTAAAAATCTGGGACATCAAATATCTGCCCTGAAGTATCTAGCATAGACCAACAATCATCACAATCTTTCTAAATAAAACTAGCCATTTTAGATGTGATTCACTATTGCCATTTTAAATATATAGATACATACCTTTAGTTTGATAAAAATCTAAAGAACAAGGAATTGAAGTATAAACATTCTAGAATTTAAAAGTTTTTTCGAAACTGAAGCCACCAATTGAAGCTAACGAATTAATTTTCAACTTTTTCGCTCTAAATCTTATTCTTTAACTCAGCTAAACTTTAATTTTAAAATCGACATAGTTCTATCGAGTGAAAAAGTCGTGGACGACTGAAACCTGAGGTGATAGAAATACCGGGATGACAATGCTATGGAATTTATCAAATAGGAGCTTAGCGCGAAGTAAATTTTTCAAAGTTGCGAAGCACTGGCCTACACGTAGAGGAAAAAAAGGGGATAGAATAAAGAATAAAAACAAAATAATAATAATAATAAAAACAAGGGTAGAAGTCAAAAAGCGCCTATAAAAGTAGAGAGCACAGCGGGTAAGAAAAGAAGATGCAGGAAAGTATGTATAGCCACGCGCGTGCTATTATTTTGCCTAGGCAATGGAATTATATTTATAATAAGCAAATACGTATCTATGAGACTTTATAGGGATTATAATTATAGCAGCAAGAGAGCAAGGTGATATAAGGGATAATTGAAGTGCCGCGCAAAATTTTGAGCATTTTTCTTTTCAATTGAAAGTATTAATGCTTATTATTATTACGCAAATTATTATCAAGAATTAATTCTTATTTTATTAAAAAAAAATTTAATTATTACTGTATTTGATAAAATTAAAATATTTGATATGCGTTGATTATACGTTAAAAAATATAGGATTTAAGAATTGAAGATCAAGATGCAAAGAATCGTTTTATAAGAAAAATTTTTAACACGATTATTAGACTATGCTGAATTGGCATTTTTATAAATTTGTACGTTATTAAAATTTTAAAAGAAAATTTCATTTTTAAACAACAGTTTATAATTTTTGCAAATTCTAAAGTAGGCATATAAGAAAAATACACATAACACCGGGCCAGTTCAAGCTCAAAGAATAATAAAAAAAAAATCATTTAAATCAACATACAAGTGATTAAACATCTCATATATACAATAAAAATGAAAAATATAACGAAAGAGAAAAGTAAGAAGCGAAAACCGAAAGAAAAGTTACGTAGAACGCAGATTACATTATATACAACATACCCTCTTATACTACGTTTTTCAAAATCAACTGGCAAAAGAAAGAGAAAAACTATAGTTAAAGAAGCGCTTAGTACGATGGATTTAGCTAGAAAAAATATTTAAGCTAAAAATGTTTGAATAATTACGAGGGAAAGTAGCGAAGAGATGAGAAGTCGAGATAAATAAACGGAGTTACGCGCACGACTGGATAGATTATAAAAAAAAAAATAAAAAATATATATATGTAGCGCGACGGCGGTCTTCACTGCGGCGTTCCCTAAGCCTCTAGCAAGTGATATGATTATTGATATAAAATATGAAAAAAAAAAAATAAAAAAAATAAAATAATAATAAAATAAAATTAAATAAACAAAAACGTGCCTGCTTCACGAGACAAGAGAGGAGTGCGTCTAGCTTAGAAAGAGTCGTTGTCGAGTTTTATCTTATATTATAAATTTATAACTATATTGTCGTCTTTTAATTTTCTACTGTCGCAAAGCACTTTGAGAAAATTTCGCATTTGCTTTTTGCAAGAAAAATTGCGTCTTTTTCAAAATGAAAAAAAAAAAAATAAAATAAAAATCTCATCGCTAATTGTACATTACATCTACTTCATTGTAGTACTTAAGTTCAATCGTTTAGTGACCAAGTGGTAGGAAATCATTTCTCAAATCTGTTGTACCTGTTTTATTTTCCATTATTTATTTCTTCTTCTTTTTTTTTTAAATCTACAACTACTGCTAAAAATTACTCATATTCGTTCGTAAAAAAAATATTTCTGAAAAGAAGATACAATCGTGTGTTACGGAATGCAAAAAAAGAAGCATAAGCGATATATACAAAAAAGTCACAAAACCACGCAAGTATAATGATGACACATAAGTAATTTCTAAAGCATTTGCAGTAAGTGTATAGAGTTTATGGATTAAGCCAAGAAATAATAAAAAAAAGAGCGAAATATATATAGATATATATTAAATATTATATATTTGTTTAGGCAACGCGTATAATATATTATAAGAGGCAAGAGTCTCTCACTTGAGAATCTATTCTATAAAAAAAGTATAACGATAGTCGCATGTATAATATTATTTGCATTAAGCTACATGCATATATATATTTTACAAAAAAAAGAACAAAACAGCAAATTATTTCTTTCAAAAAGAAAACTATTAAGCAATTAGACAGATCTGTAAATTTAGCACATGGAACTTCTGTATCCTTTGTGTAATAATAAACGTAACTATGTTTTTATAAGTTTACGCGAATTTAGGTGTACAAGTCGATTTATAAATTTTAAGATTTAACGTCATTCAATGTACCTTTATCATCTTTTAATCTCAGTTGTATTTTAGTTTTTACAATTTATTTTCACTTAACATACGAGAAAGGCAGGAAAGAAAATTATGAGAAAAAAAAAAAGAAAAAATCATGTGACAGAATCGTCGTGTTTTGAATAAAGCTAAGCGTCGTAATAATCTTTGCTGTAAACCTTCCCAAAGCGTTTCTGGGCTGTATTAACTAAATAAAATCCAATGGACATACATAGACTACAACTGTTGTTAAACATAAACGTGATTTAAATGGAATTTAAAGCGATCGATAAGCTAACATGCTAAACAATCTGCAACAACACTTGTATACACCAGAAACACGAAAAAATAAATTAAATAAAAAAAAGACTCATCTTCTGTGTTTACAGTATATATACGTAAATGTATTGCGTAAGGCGTATTAAAAACAGGAACGAGGACACTCCCGTAACAAACTTGTGTAATTAAATTGGCGTGTGTGTTTGTATATATAAATAAAAAAAAAAAATAAGTAAAAAAATACGATCATCGTATCAATCCACCTCGTTCCGAAGACCAATCGAAAGAAATTTATTATATACCTATACATTTGTATTTTATTGCGATTTTTCTCATGAATTGCCGAACAATTACAATTTTTATTTTCATACAGTCTTTCAATTTATCATTGTATACATAAACAACATATATTATATATAAACATATTATATATATGTAAATGTGCTACGCAAGCATGAATTTTACACACGTTTGACGAGCACCTGTTTTTATTTTCGAGGATATTATATTCTTCGCAATGTTTGCAAGGCTCAATGTATCGGTTTAAATTAATAATATTATAAAAAGAAAACGAGAGACTTATGTTGGCACGTTTTGCTATATGGACTGCACATGCTGACAATTTTTGATAAGCATAGCAGAAGAAAGGCTAAAAATAATAGAATGAAAAAAAAAAAAAACCAAAAGGGCATACAATTACAATTAAGCAGCCACAGCGTTAAATACATATAGCGTAATAAGATAAAGACGTATGCTCAAATTTTCACGAAACGATTATGTTTTCTCTATTATATAAAAGAAATTTGAGCACACGTTATACTCTCATACCTAATAGATGGAGCTTCAGATTACCATAAATAAAATAAATGAACACGTGTGCACACCGAGATAATCACATCATCTTGTTATTTATAATAAACAGACGTGGAAAAAAAATAATAATTTATGATATTTTTTTTAATAAACATTTACCTTTCCCTACATCCCTTATAAAAATATATATGGATTAATTGAAAAAACGTAATTAGTAAATTTTAAATTGAAATCAAAATTTTACTTTCTTCAAGGCACATAATATTCAGATTAATAAAAATATTTATTCATTTCTTATTTTAAAATACCAAGTCATTGAAAAAAAAAGAAAATCATCCTAAACAAAATAACATAAATCATAACATAAGTCAGTCGTATTAATCATAAAATAATTTATCACCAAGACGATAAATTAATCGCTCAATTAGTCACCAGTAGCAAAAAAAAAAGAAGATCCACCGCTTCTTCACACTTACCCAATCCCACCCTCTCCCCAAAAAATCCAGTCACATTCGCACATTGCGCTCTTCAGCTCACACGTTGTTTTTTCTCTCTCGCGATCTCGCATCTTAGCCACTTGCCGACATTTGGCATGGATGTAAAAAAAAAAGTAGCAACAGCAGCATCGTTGGGCGGAATTCCCTTGGCACAAAACTTTTGCTGCCGGAGATCCTGATGGAGAGCAGCGTGTGGGAACTCATGTGCGCTTGCTGGGAACCAGGGATAAAAAGAGTCTGTGCTGTTTTTTTCTTCTCTCGTTACGATCGTATTTTATAAAGTCAAGATACATGTGAACTAATCGTTCTAGGTTTATTGAGCTTGAGTATCAGCTGGATTGCTTATAAAAATAGTTTCCGGATGTAATTTGCAGTTTAAATTTTTCTTTTTTTTTTAAAAAAAAAGAATCTAAATACATTTAAAATGATAACAATTATATCTTCCGTCTCTTTATAAATTGTTAAATAATCTTATCAAAAACACAATACAACGAATTTCAAAACATTTATATAGTTTTGTTATATGTAGAATTGATTGTGCTTCTCTTTTTATTATTGATACTCGAATAAATTACACAGGCTACGTGTCGTGTTGTGCGTAATGTATAATTCAATAATGCAAAGCGATAATGAAAACGGCAGTCGAACGAGCAACTTACATACCGTTAATTAAAATCAGACATTGTATAATTACACTTGTATCGTTATATTATACACATGCAATAGCATAAATTTACTTCTAAGTTGACAGGTATTGTTTAAAAAAAAAAAAAATATCACGAGATTCATAATCGATTTGTTTAATGCACAGGAAATGACAGTTCAACGCACTTTATAATCCAATAATCTTTAAAAGAAAAGAAAAAAAGAGAATTGTTTATAAATACAGCCAAATACTTAAATTAATAGTGTCTTTTGCGAATCTTTTCGCCTCGGGATCCATTTATCACACATCCACCTCTCAAAAAATCCCACCAGCTGGTCCCTATATATTAAATCCTTCAAAACAGCCAACAGCAACTCCTACCCAAATATCCAACATACCTATACCCAAACCCACATCGATCGCGCAAAACACCAAGACTTCTGGTCGTACACGTTAACCAGTAATTAAACAGGACGTCAATTCTTAGCAAGCACACATGAACCATAAAATTCTCGAGCTCTCGATTTCTCTCTTGGGAATAGCGATAGGTAGGTATTATAAACATCGTCAATCGATTGCGATAACCAAGTGTACAGGCGCGTGCGTTCAAGCGCAAAACCAGTTAGCTGCATCGCTTGTAATTTTTGCGATTGCGTCTTATAGTAAGTAAAAGGAAGTATATAAGGGAGAAAGGAGAGTCTTCTCTTCGCAGAACTTGAGACGTGTCCTATACCACTCGCGAGTTTTCCCTCTTATAATTTTTTTTATTTCTTTTTTTCTTCTCGGTTGACCAGCTTCGCGAGCTACTGTTGCAGTTTCGTTACGTTGTGGTTTATATATATTATTATATACTTGTGCTTGGTATTGGACTTGGAATTTAGAGATTTTATACAATGCTCGGGATGTGTAAAAATGTTTTAGGCAAATTTAATCTTAAAAGTATAGGGTTTGACCACCAGCGTTGATTGTCAGGTAGTTAGTGTCTAATAAATTTGGGATTTCAGACAGATTATCTAAAACAATCGTCGTAAAATTAATTATTCAGAGTCATTTCCAGTCTGATTTAATACTACTTTGCGATAACAATTAATGTTCGTGTGTAGAAATTTTTATTCGGAGACTTCAAATTATCGACGTTTAGTATTCATTATTTAAGTATTGTTTAATTGTATTTCCATTATTATTTTGATAACACAAGGATATTTTTAAAATGATGGAAGTCAAGAACCATGATTGGAAATATATTCAATTGGTCTACAGACAGGTGCCGTTCGAAAAAAGGGGTTTAAAAAAAAAATAATAAAGATGAGTGTATAGTCTCGGGTTTGGTACAAAAGGATTCTCGTAGTAACATTGCAGTTTCTCGTAATTTTTGCCGTCAGTTCTTACTTTTACATCCCGCAGTCACGCGAGCTCAGTCAAAAATGTAAGGCTAAGAGAAATAAACAAAGAAAACCGCAAAAATCACGTGTATGGCGACTATGCGATGGTACTTCTTCGTCAAAGATTTGGCTCTTGTGAGAAGGTTAATTTGACACAACCGTAGTACAAATTGAAAAAGATGATAAAAAAATTACTAGATGCAATCATATGATAAACAAAACCTTTATATCCCGAAGGTATCACTCAAAAAAATACATATTCCCTTAAAAACAGATAAAAACATAAAATCCTACCTTAAACAATCCATCGTTTTGAAATAGTGACAGAAGCTCATCGCCCTGAAGGTAATACCCTGGCTGAAAAGTCGAGCAGTATAGAACGCAAGTGGCCCTTTGTATCGCAGCATTCAGCTCTCTTTTTCGTCGTCTCCAAATGTTTCTTCTTTTTATTCTTCTTCTAAATTCACTCGAACAACAATTTGAAGGAGGCCCCCCGTTGACGATATAGGTGCACAAAGAAACGGTGTTCGAAGCCATAACGCGAAGGATACACACACTTATTCTATATATAACGTACACACTAAACTCGCGTCTCCATACCTATAATACCTACATATATAGTTCGAAGCAACAGCCAGTTTACCTCCCGGAGGACGAAGCTTGGTGAAGGAGGATATAGGAAACTCGATGCTATTCAATCCAGCAGCGTCCACACACACAAGACACAAACACACAAAACTAACACACAGGTAAACTGTACTCGCACTCACTCTCTCTCGTTCCTCTTTCTCTCTCTCTCTCTCTTTCTTACTTGCACGGAGGGCCGAGCGCAACGGCCGGACTGTTCGACGCCTACAGCGCCTCCACGCGCCTCCGAGCTGAATTACTGCCAGAGTCGGTGCAGGTCGCGCTCGTTGGGCCCGCTGCTTGTATTCTCCGCTCGAGCGGCGTAGCAGCAAGGTGTCCGTATATTGAGTATATATATACACGTAAAAAGTATTCAAGTAAACTTCTACCCGTTGTTGTTGTTGTCGTCGTGCGTGAATATTGCTCCCTTGCAGTTTATACAGTGAACAAACAGGCTAACCCCGTGTGGTAGGCCGTTGTGATTTAATTTGGAGAATAAAAATCAACGCGAGTGTGTGTATTTCTTCGCTATATAAGTATATATACTTGTGTGCATCAGACGAGAGATATAGTTGTGCTGGCTGGAGAAAGAGAGAGTATAGCGTTGTAATA
Source organism: Leptomastidea abnormis (assembly GCA_030522805.1). Taxonomy (NCBI): domain Eukaryota; kingdom Metazoa; phylum Arthropoda; class Insecta; order Hymenoptera; family Encyrtidae; genus Leptomastidea; species Leptomastidea abnormis. Next base: position 32,044 of record JAPYZE010000548.1, read on the forward strand.
TAGTGGAGTACAGTTTCTCTCTTTCGACCTGCAGTGAGTTGTGTGTAGGTGGACGCTTTGCTCTCTAGGCTTTTTGTGTACCTATAGCTGTGTCTGTGCGGGTGAATCTAGTGCGGATATATATAGGTATATAGCATATACCTGTAGACGCGGAGACTGTGCCGGTGCGCGCGTCATCATCCCCCTTGTGCGAAGGAAAGCCACAGATTTATATGGAGTCGATCGGAATCCTGACGGAAGTGAGAGTAGTTGGTGCACTCGCTATCCTAGTGCGAGGTAAACAAAGCCTCTGAGCAGCAACAACAGCAGCAGTATATATAAAATTGAATAGCAGCAGTGCAGTGCAGTAAAGGAGAGCAGTAGTGGTATAACTCCAGTAGCAGAGATTGTGCCGCGACGGCTTGGAGCCGATCGAGGTAAACCAGAGGCGCGGCTCGATGGGACGGGCTTACACGTGACAGCCCCCCTCAAAGGGCAGTAGTCGTCATCGTCGTCCTCGTTGTGTAAACTCAACAGGTGGTTAAGCGCTGTATACATACATATATACACGCGGTTTAAACCCCAAAGGGGAGCTGTCTGCCTCCCTTCCATCGACTCTCTGTCTGTCTGGACTACTCGTCTTCTCTTCCCCGTGGATAATATGCCTTGCCAAGATAAACTGCTGCTTCGGTTAACCAACCTGATATCTATAATATCCTGAAGATTTCACCGGGACGTGATATAGCTCTCAGCTGGTGCGGTGTTTGTTGTGTTTGTGTCTGTGTGTTGTTAACTCAACCCCCCCCCCCCCCCCACCCCGCGCGAACCATCCGCGCACCTGATCTTTCATCGAACGTCAGCCCAAGTTTATAACCACCACCACCGTCGAGATGTTGGACAAGAAGATGAACTACCTGTTGCTGTTGCTGCCGCTGATATTCCTGGTTTTGGCGCCCTTAGTTGCGGCCGTCTATGAGGAAAGAGGTATGTGTTGTTTTTTTCTAAGAATATTTGTACTTTTTTTAGTTGTTTTTTTTTATTCAGTTAAAAAGTCTAGAATTTATTTGTTGAAAATTGATCTTATGAAAAAGTGTGAAATATAAGTCTTGCTGAAATACCGATAATTATTTACACGAGTGACGGTATTCAATAATTATATACACACATTTACTTGAGTTTTTTTTAGTGCGATAACTCGAGTGTAAATCTTATTACGTAAACAAATATTAGGAGCGTGAGAATATGATAATTTAAAAAAAAAAATAATAACTTGTCCACACCATAGCATATCTTTCAATTTTCTAAATATCAATCTAGCAGTATCAAATTGCCAATTAAAAATAAACGAATAATAAAAGTAAACAAAGCTAAAAGTATAATATTTTTAAAACGATCGTAGTCTTACGCGATCGATTTCAAACAAAAAAAAAAAAAAAAGAATCTTGAGCAGCCAACAATAGTCTTTGTGATATATCTACTTATAGATTTGTGTTTAAAAAAAAATTTGCAACGTACTCCGATAAGAAAGCACGAGTTCTGATATCAGATAAACTTTAAAAGAGCGTGCGATAAGAAAAGTAAACATATAATGCTAAATACTTGCAAAAAAATTATACATTTATTTATTTATCGAACAAATACAAAAAAAAAATCATTGTAGTTTTTAAATTTCAAAAGTAATCCTACTGAATTAATTATACCAATTAGGTATCTTATCAACCAAAAAAAACTAAAAATCCAACAATATACAAAATAATATCCCGTACGATCAAAAAGATTATAGTCATCCGAAAGTGTATATATTTATATAAAGTACCAGAGGCGTGTACTACGTATAGTATACGAGACACGATTCCCGCGCTCTGTTTTATCCCAGGTCGAGTCGAGAGTCGTTGCAATGCGAGTGATCCCGCGTCACTTTCTTCCTATATAAGCTCGCGACGACTACACACATTCGTATATGCAAGTATACGTGCTTGTTAAATATATCTCGTTAAATGGCTAATTAGACCCTATGCTGTATATTAGGATCGGCTTCCCCGACAGTACGGAATTCAGGCCAATGCTGGTAGACAAGCGCGAGAATATGTATACAAAGAGGAGGAGGAGGCAATAGCAGACAATAGGAAACTCGATCGGGTCTAAAGTGTGAACATTTTTGCAGAAGGATGTGAGATTGGATGTTTTTTTTTCACTAGGTGGTCTATATTGAAATATTAGGGATGAAGAGTTAAAAAATTGGTTTTAATAATAAATTTATATTGATAAGTTATGGATGATGTGAGATTAGGTGAATGTTTTGTTTGTTTTTACGAATTAGTTGAATGACTCATGATTTATATAGATATTCTTATCTCTTTTAAAATTTGATATGGACATTGAAAAATATGTTTTTATAAATGTTGTACCTTGGTTTTATCAGAACGGCTTACTTGTATACATATCAATGGAAATTTTGAAATTTATCAATCCGAATGACATAAGCAGCTTATTATAAAAAAAAATTACGTAGCACATTAAACGAAACATCGCGTTAATCACAATAATTTATTAATAATACAAAATAAACCTAATTCGCACAATTATTGTAAGAAATTTTATATCATAGCTTTAAATAATACAAAATGATGCATAAAACGGTAATGACGGACAAACACCGTTAATCCACAGCTATAGCGCAATTATTTTCACTTTGAAAAGAAAGAAAGAAAGAAAGAAAAAGAGAGAGAGAGAAAAGTCATTAGCAAAAAAGACCTTCCTCGGTACAAAATAGCACGAGGCAGCAGCAGTAGTATTCGCGCGGTCTCTCGCGTTAGTGCGGTGAGATTGCCGCGTAATACAAAAATCAGCAGTAGCAGCAGTAACGGCGGCAAGCTTTTCTCATGGGTGAAAAGAGCAAAAGTCCGTCAAGGAGGGGGAGTTTAATAAGAAAAATGCCAACGTCCTCGTGGCACGCGAGTTTACACATACACATACATACACATTCACATAAAACAACTAATTGCACGGTCTGTAAAGCGATGCCGCCCCATAAGAGAGTCTTATGTTTAAAGGAAGAAGGGAGCTTATACAATATTATAAACTTCTTCGTCTAGCGGTAAAGTCTGTGATGAAAGTTTGGAAAAAGGAGCAACCTTGCCCATCTTGTAATTTTTTTCTCTTAGTCTTTCTTATAACGCTTATGGTCATCATGACTTTATTATACAACGCCCATCGTCCATAACGTGTTATAAACATTAATCGAAAATCGCTTGAAAAATCATTTTCCTCTAAAATACAATATTAAAATTTATAATGAAACTTCTACCACAAAAAAATTTAAATAAACAAAATATAAAACCAAGATAAATAATAAATAAAAAAAAAGAAAAATTATGTAAATTAATAAAATTGCGTATATAATAAGAGGCTGAAGTATCGAAGGGTATAAGCAAGAGAAATTGCGCATTAAAATCTGCAGAAATCGAGTTTTCTCTCTCTTTCTTTTTTTTTTTTTATCGTATAGGTGTACGTATGTATACACGTAAGCGCTCATGCAACGTCGCATCGACATCGAAGGAGAGTCGCGTGTGTGTTGCGTTATATGTAGGTATATATCCAGAAGTGTGCACTGATTGGTCTAGGCTTCGGTTCACCTCTGCTTGCTCCTCGACTCGTATCGTTGCTGCTGCTGCACCTCTCACTCCTTTCTCTCCTTTATACTTGCATTACTGCTGCTGCTGCATTGCACTGCACTGCTGCTAAGGCTCTATATATGTTGTTCTCTGAGTATAGCTGCGGTAGTGGCGGGAGACGGCCATAATGCTAGCTGCGGTCAGTCGCGAGGAAAGGCGCACATGTATACATAGATATATATACGTATCTGTATGTGTGCGTGTATACATATGCTCGAAGAGTGTGCTTCTGACCAGCCAAGCGCGGAGAAGTGCAGGACCGAATCCAAGAGAACCCATACGAACCTCGCCAAGACACTGCAAGCATGCCAAGAAGAAAGAACATTTGATATATCGAACATAGTCGTTCTCCATGCGTGATACTTCGAGACTCCGATCGCTTGATTTTTTTTTCTTGTATATGCATTTATCTTCTTTCGTTTCTATTCTTTTTTTTTTTAATAGACTCCGATAAATTTTCTTTGTAAATCGATATCCAAAACTATGTCTTCAAAAAATATTAGAGCACGCAAAAAAAAAAATATAATATATTCTCACAGATCGGATGAAAATAACGTCACTCGAGTACTATACTTTCAAGAGCAAGGGCAGTTTATATTATATCAGTATAGTTGTAGTATAGTTGTCGTTGCGTATTACAGACAGGTCCAGCATCAGCAGGGCGCTTAAGAGATTAGAGAGTAACACGTACATAGAGCGTGCGAGACTATAGGCAATACGTGAGGCTTGAAGTATATAGTATAGTAGCAGTATAGCAGTAGCAACGTGCAAGGCATCAGGACAGCTCGGTCATGCGAGGTGAACGTATCGCTCTCGCTCACTCACTAACTCACTCACTCCGACCCCGATTGCTCGCTGCATGGCTGCACACACGCCGATATATGCGGCTCTGATAGCTCAATTACTATATAGCGCGACGCCCAAGCTCCTCTCTTTCGCGACGACGAGTTACAATCGGATCTCCGACATGTATAAGTGACTGAGATGCGCGAGAGAAGGTCTCATCGAGTATGCATGTTATACTAATGTACACCCGCGATTTTTCTCTTACAAAGTCTGCGGTAGCTTGTGTCGGTTCTTCTTTTTTTAATATCTCACGCATCTGAGGCTTCTCCTTAAAATTTTTCCATGGACCATAGGCTATACATAGCAGGTTTCATCGGTTATTCAGCTCGCTGGGAGGATGTTCGTTAATTTTTGTTCTTTTAGGGCTTTGAAAATTATTTATAGCTCTCGAGCGAGCTACATCGCGTATATGTATATATCTTTGAGTTTATTAGCTGAAGCAGTTTGTTTACTCTTTATAGCGAGACTGTCATCTTGTGATTAATATATCTTATTAAATTATCAGGTCTACTTCAAGATCGATTAAGTATACCAAGTCAGGCATAAATTATTAATGGCAAAAAATTATGCTATATCTTTAGAGAATTGGAACGTTGAACTAAATTATTTTACCGACACGTTGGGATGGTGGCGAATGCGCAGCTCCGCCGATCAACAAAGCTAAGCAGAATTGTGCGCGGTTGGTACTCGGATGGGTGACCTCCGG
>JAPYZE010000549.1:0-44989 GCA_030522805.1 Leptomastidea abnormis
TATATATATATATATATATATATATATATATATATATATATATATATAAAGTCGTGTAGTATAACCCACTAAAGATTTCTCGTTTTACTAGAGCTACATCGCGCTACCCCACTAGGTGAATTAGTTGCAGTTCGCCAGGCTAATAAACATAATCCGAGACCCACAGTAATTGTTTCTCGATGTTTCAAAAGTTACCCTTGATAATACCAATATTATGGTATTATTTTTTCGACGAAAGTTATTTATATTAGAGAACCTTATTTCTCTACACGGAAAAAACGGAGGAAGCTAAAAGGTACGACAAGTTAGAAGTGAATTTTTACCAGTGAGTTTCGGTAGCATAAAGTTCCCGAACTGTGAAAGGATATTGCGCCCAAGCTGGAAGCTTAAAGCTCTCATTCTAATATGCTGATATAAAGCTTCCATTTTTGGTGTTAAAAAATTATCAAAATGGTAAGAAAAGACTTGCACAATTAGAAAATTTAAGCTATCCATATCGCGAAGCTTAAGCTTCCTCCGTTTTTTTCCGTGTAAGCAACTTTATGTTCCAAACAATTTTTTTTTTCTTGAATTCCAATTCTTTGAGAGTAAATTCTCACTTTGCGATATTTTTTATTTGCTTTTGAGCGGAGCTAAATTTAATATACTAAAAAGTCACAAGCTCTAACTTTCAGTGTACTTTTTTAAAAGTAAAACATAACTTTGTTTGTAACAACTGTAAATGCGTCAGATGTGCTAAAATAATAATTTTAAATAAATATCTAGTAGGTACACACATTTATCTACTGACATATTTTTTACTTTTTATTTTAGAAAAGTGACCAACGCACAAAATCTAATTGTGATTAAAAATCGGTTCATCCAATCAAAAATTATCACCAAAACAGCTATGGGTTGCAAGCAATATAAGTACATATATGCAGACACGCTATATTTCGTTATTGTAAATCATCATAAGGAGTAATATCTAAAGCGTAGGAGTAAAAAGCACAATAGCTCGAAGTATACGCACAAATTTTAACACGCATGGCCCTTACGGCGTATCAAGTCAAGATATAGACTACAGCAATCGTACACATATACAGCCACAACAGCATATATAACTTAGCGCGCTCGTCAATCGTAGAAAATGAAATAAAAGGGAAAAAGAGAAATAAAAAAAGCGAGAGTTGAAAAAGGCATACATATACAAAGACAGCGTATGTAATAGGTATAACGCGGGGGCGGCGGTGGTATATGGGAAGTTATGAAGCGTACAGATTTATACATCGCGCAAAAAGAAGGGGCAAGGAGAAGCAAGGGAAAGTAAAGGCGATTTTTCCTTCGCACTCATTCCAAAGCAATCAATCAACATCGCGAGTTGTAGTACGTGTGTGCATATATATATATATATAGGTACTGCAGACGAACGCGAGAAAGCCAAAGGCATCGAAATCAGCATTCCACAAATTGAAATATGCAAACTGGTCGTGTGGGGGTCAGACTGTTGAAAAAAAGAAAAGAAAGAGAGAGAGAGAGAGAGAGAGAGAGAATAAAATAAGAGAAAGAGAGACGCCGGTGGCGGCTACGGCAGCAGCTGCAGAAATCAGCGCGAACCGCTCGTAATCGCCTCTTCGCGGCGTTTGGTCTCTCTTCTGCTGCTCTCCTTATACCTATACTTTTTTCTTTCTCGCTCTCCTCGTCGTCGTCTCTGTCGCCTTCGTCGTCGTCGTCGTCGTAGTTGTCTCCTTTGAGAGCAGAAATCTCTCTCTTTTGCCCCTTTCGACCTTGTCCTGTCAAGCTCCTTGCCATTGTCCGTACGACAACGTGTCCATATAGAAGCGAGCGAGAGAAAGAAAGATAGAACGAAAAGCCTATATAGAGGCAAGAGAAAGAGAGAAAGAAGAAGAAGAAGAAGAAATAGCACACAGAAGAGTCTCTCTCTCTCTCGTTCGTCTGAGCAAAAGTTTAAAAATTATCTTTCGCACCGTGCGTTCTATTCGCTTCGGCTACTTTTTGCTCTTTCACCCCCCTATAAGTCCTCCTTCCCATTCCACCCTCCTTTCTATATCTTCTTTCGTTTCGTCGCAATTTTCTCTCTCTCTCTCTCTCTCTCTCTTTCACTCTATTTCGTCCACTTATATATTCTACCTTTGCTCTTTATCTGTCCCCCGTTTCTATTTATCTATTTGTCCAACTGGACTTGCTTCCACTCTTTCTCTCTCGCTCTCTATTTTATTTTATCCTTTTAGCTAGACCCGATATTTTATCCTTCTTCTTATATACTCCAGCGTATTTCTATTCCTTCTGTCGTTTAATGTTTCTCCTCCTCACAGATTATGCTATTTCTACTGCTTCTTTCATTTTTTATTTTTTTAATATTTACTTGGTTTTATACCAGCAGTTTTTTCACTTTACGCTTTTCTCCCGTTTATAAAGTTTTATATTTTCGATTCCCTCTTTTTCTTCTAAACGGCCAGTAAGGGTGCGTTCACAGTAGTGTGTAACCCCGTGGGGTCCCGCGGGCACCCGTGGTCAAAATGTCTGTTTCTCCGCAACACAGTACAACAGGGTCAATTTTAAAGTTGTGATTAAATATGTTTTTCTAAGGGCCCGTTTATAGTGAAAGAGGTGGCGGATCGTACATTTATGTATCAACGGCTAAACGCGTCAAGTTGGGGTTACCAATGTTACCATCGACGGCATCGACAGCCGTGTATTGATACGTATAGCCGGTGATAGCCGCGTATAGCTGACAATTGATTAAATTTTGTTTTTATTATGTGTAATCAATTTTTGAGCAAAGAAGCCGGGCAGCGGTGATACGCAAAAAATCTGATAATGCTCGTGTGCACGCAGATGCCCACGGGTACTCACGATAGCCCATGGGAGCCCGCAGGATTATACGCTACTGTGAACGCACCCTTAGTCAAGTGAATGACATACTTAACGCAAATTAATGCTGATGAAATTTATTGGAAATTCAGTGACTCGACGGGAAAAAGGAGACGAGAGATGGATAAGAAGCAAAAAAGCTAGGAGAAAAAAATTTTTTTTTTCATTTATCAATATTTTTATTTAATTGATGAAAATGAATCATACGTAGTTTAGCTTCATCTTCTCCTAAATACTATAAAATGTCAATTTTAAAGAAATAAATTATTAGTTATCAGAACTTATAAAATATTTATGTAAATATCGCTGGCTAATTTATTTTTCTACCAAAAGCGTTAGAAGTATTTTACGCTTTTAAAAAAATTAAAAAAAAATGAGTCAAACACTATAAACCTTTGCGCTTCTCTCTTTTTCAATTTTTATTGCTCTTTTTTTTTACTCTAACGAGTAAATCTGAGAGAAAGAGATAAAGAGAAAGAGAGAGAGAGAGAGAGAGAGAGAGGGAGAAAGAGAAAGCATTAAATTATATTCCATCGCTTCGACCGCAGAACGATCGCTTGGTATTTCTTCTTTCCCAGGACGATTTCTCAGATAGATAATTCCTTATATTTCTTGAGTGCACATATTCACATATACACACACAGTCAGAGAGAGAGAGAGAGAGAGAGAGACACTCTCTCCCTCTCTCACTCAGTAGGAGTTGAATAAAAAGCATAAAAGAAAATCCACGAAATAAAGGTCTCTCTTATAATACCAATGCCTGCTCATTCCCTGCCCACCCCCAAATCCTGATCCCGCGCTCGAATTTCTTGTCCTCCCCCGTATTACGTTTCTTCTTTTAATTTTATTGTATTATTTTTACTTATCTTATAAGATTCTCTTTATTTTGTATATACATATATATTTGGTTAATCTTGTTTTCATTGCTGCGACATTCTTCAGGCTCGCCGCCGCTGACGGGCTCGGGCATCGTCAGGATCTTGGTGCTCGACGTGAACGATCACAGCCCGGAGTTTCGACGTCAAGAGTACAAAGCCCTGGTGACGGAAAATCTACCGGCCGGTGCTTGGGTAGCTAATCCCGTGGCCACCGACAAGGACGACGGACTCAACGCCAAAATCCGGTAAGACGATCGTATCTTCTCTTTTTTCTTTTTTTTTTTCTTTCCTCTTACTCGGGGCATTCGTAGTGCTATAAGTAAGAGAGGAAGAAAGAGAGAGAGAGAGAGAGAGAGAGAGAGGAAAAAATAGAGAGCTATGCCGATCTCTCTCTTTTTCTTTTTCGAGGCGTCGAGGTATTTTATCAGTTCGAGAACGCGAGGCAAAAGACCTTTTAAGGATAGTGAGAGAGATGAGGGTGGGGAAGAGGGTAAGAAAGAGGGAACGAAAATTCGATACATTATTGCTAAAAGCATGGCTCGACGGCGCTCGACGAAGCGGCTAAAAAACATCCTTAGATTATTCTATGTCCCCCGTGATTTTTAAAATGAAATTTATATATATTTCCATTTCTTGAAATGTTTTAGGCTTTACTTTTATTTTTCTTCTCTCTCATTTTAATCTCAAAACTTTTAAGTAGATATATTCCTTTTTATTCTTTAAAAACGTCCTATCGCAGAACAATGCATATTATTTATATAAAGTGGAAAAAAGCTCGCAATGTGATTTTTATAATTTTTTATCATTGTTATAAATAAATCTAAATAATAAGATAAAAAAAGCAAGATTGCAAAAAATATTGAAAAATGAAAATATCGTCATGCTTAAAACAGTTACAGCCTACTCGGCGACAAAGCCGAGCGATTTTACGTGAACTCGAGTACCGGGGAGATAGTAACCCTGGCGCAGCTCGACCGCGAGCAGACAGCTGTTTATCACTTGACGCTGGTGGCGCAGGACTCTAGTCCAACGGAACCCAAAGCCTCGGCGGTTAATCTTACTGTGACCGTTGCCGACTTGAACGACAATACACCGAGATTTTCAAGCCCGCGATACATGGCTTACATTCCTAATTCGACGAGCAAAGGTAAGTAAAATATATTATATTATATGTTTTTTTGCTCTTATGATGAATTATCAGTTTGAGATAAATAAATAATTTTATTAAAATTCGAATGCGTCATTCGATAAAATTAAAATAAAATTTAAAAAATTCTGTACATTTTGCCGCAGGAGACTTTGTCTTCGGCGCAAAGGCATTCGACGACGACGAAGGCGAGAATTCGCGGATCGTCTACAGATTACAGGGTAAAGATGCGCACCGCTTCCTCATCGATCCGCGCAACGGCGTGATACGCGCGAACGAGAATCTCGCGAGCAGCGCCGAAGACCAAACTACGTATCAGCTGCAAATCGAAGCCTCGGACTGTGGCGTTGAGCCACGCTCGATTTCCGCGGATCTGGTCGTCCACCTCTGGGATCGCCAGCTCTTTCCCAGCTTCAAACCTACAACCACGACCAAGTTCACTTTAAGGGAGGACTTGCCCGAGGGCAAAGTCATAACGACTCTGGCAGCAAGCTCACCCAAAGACGGGCCCGCTAGCGATCTTCTTTTCGGGATGGCCGGGGGCAACGTTGGCGAAGCTCTCCGCATTGAGCCGCGCACTGGAGAGGTGAGCGCGACTATAGAATTGTTTTATTTATACACGATAGGATTGCATTAAATTTTATCATCCTGTACCATGCGATTAGGTGGTCATCGCCTCGGGATTCGACTACGAGACCGCGCCCCATTACGAAGCTTGGGTCGAAGTTCGCGATTCCGGAAATCCCTCGCTTCGTAGCGTCATCCAGCTGCTCGTCACCGTCACGGATGCAAATGACAATGTGCCGGTAATGAATTCGGCCATCTATAATGCCTCGGTGCCAGAGGAGGAATATCCGCCGCTCTTCGTGACCAAAGTCGCAGCCAAGGACGCAGATTCCGGAATCAACGGCGAGCTCACCTATCATCTCATGAACAATTACGAAGATGCCTTTGTCATTGACGAGTCGTCGGGTGAAATTAGCACGAACGCCAAATTGGATAGAGAAGAGGTATAAGGCAGTACTTCAAATTTTTTCATTATATATTCATTATTCATAATATTACAATGCGTAGTAATCAATTTTATTTTATTTTTATTATAAAAAAAAAAGAAAATTTAAACTGATCGATCCTTTATCCAGGTTGCCTCGTACGAGTTGAAAGTAGAAGCTCGGGACCGTGGCACGCCATCGCTCACCGGCACAGCAACCGTCCTCGTGACGGTCCTCGACAAAAACGACAATCCGCCCCGTTTCACTCGTCTCTTCAACGTCAACGTCACCGAGAATTCGGAAATCGGCGCCTTCGTCATACGCATCACCAGCAGCGACTTGGACGTCGGTCAAAACGCCAACGTCACCTACAGCTTCTCCGACAATCCCAGCGGCAAATTCACCATCGACCCGATCAGCGGCAACGTCACGGTAGCCGGGCACTTGGACCGCGAGGTCCAGGACGAATACCTGTTGAAAGTCGTCGCGCAGTCGCCCGACAGAGCCTGGGTCACGGAGACGCCCTTGACCATCACGATACAAGACCAGAACGACAACCCGCCCGAGTTCGAGGAGGAGAGCTACCACTTCCACTTCCCGGAACTGCAGGGCAAGATGAGTTGCGTGGGTCAAGTCGTAGCGATCGACAAGGACAAGCAGGGGCCGAACTCGCTGATATCCTACAGCCTAGTCCAGCCCTCGGATCTGTTTAGCGTGGATCCCGCGACGGGAGACATTTTCAGCAAGCGGACCATGCGCTACAAGCACACGAAGCACCCAGCCTCGCCGGAGAACCTCTGCTCGTTTTACGTGGTGGCCACGGATAACGGCAGGCCGCCCTTGTCCTCGAAGACTCTGGTCTACATAAACATCGTCGACGCGAACAATCACGCGCCAAAGTTCGAGCACAGGGCTTACCTCTGGCCAGTGCCGGAGGGCTATCCCGGCAACAAGAAGCTCGCCCAGTTCGTGGCGTCGGACAGAGAGGACTTTGGCGTCAACGCGGAAATCGAGTACTCGATAGTGGCCGGCAACGGGAGCCACTACTTCCACGTGGATCCGAGATCCGGCTGGGTCTACGTGAAAAAGAGCTTGGCGGAGTTCAAGGTCGGCACGGTGTTCACCGTGAAAGGGAGGGCGACCGACAAGGGCATCCCACCCCAGAGCGACGAAGTCTGGGCGACCCTGATAATGACCGGGGAGAACAAGTACGCGCCGAGCTTCGCGGCGGTCAGCTACCAGGTGCGCGTGCCGGAGAACGAGCCGGTAAACACGACGATACTGACCGTGAACGCGGTGGATTCCGACGAGGGGCCGAACGGCATGGTCAGCTACGAGATATCCGCGGGCAACGAGCGCCGCGAATTCTCCATCCACCCGATAACCGGCGCGATCACCATCCTCGAGCCCTTGGACTACGACACGGTCCAGGAGTACAGGCTGAACATCACCGCCAGGGACTTGGGATTCGAGTCCAAGCACGCGCTCGCCACCTTGACCATAAACGTCTCCGACGTCAACGACAATCCGCCTACCTTCGACCGGAGCTTGTACGAAGCCTATCTACCGGAGAACTCGCCCCCCGAACATTTCGTCTACCGAGTCACGGCCATGGACATCGACTCGCCGAAATACGCGATCGTGCAGTACAGGATAATCGGCGGTTCCGGCAAGCAGTACTTCGAGATCGAACAAAACACGGGGATCGTCAAGTCGAAAATTACTTTTGACTACGAAGCAGCTGACGAGTACACGCTGGACATCGCCGCTGCCAATCCAGATGCAAATCCGCAGATGGTTGGCTTCACCACCCTAGTCGTGCACGTGACGGGTGTCAATGAGTTTTATCCGAAATTCATCCAACCGGTGTTTCACATGGACGTGTCCGAGAGCGCGCTCGTTGGTACTTCGGTTGGCCTGGTTCAAGCTACGGATCAAGATTCCGGGGACGATGGAAAAGTATTTTACTTGTTTGTCGGCTCCTCGAACGATCGCGGATTTGCCATTGGACCGGAAACTGGAATCATAAGCGTGTCGAGGCGGTAAGTCGTTCTAAGATGCATATTTTCAAAATTGTGTATCACGTATGCCTGTAAACTATACGATTATAAATTCTAATTATTAATGGTTATTTTCGTAACAAGGGCGCAAAAGGCATCATTCCCGCACGAGTTGTGATCACCACGCACGAGTCATCGGTGAAGCCGCACGAGTGTGCAGACCGATGAGTGTAGGTGATCGGTGCACACGAGTCGACGGCGAAACCGATGACGAGGTGCGGGGAGATGACACGAGAGAGGGAAGCCTGCGCCCGAGTTGCGAACATAATTTTTTGCAATTTCAAGAGCCGTGCGCAAAAGTTACTTTTGCGCACAAAATTGGAAAAAATTTATTACTATATTATATAGCTCGCGTAAAATTTTATCAATAAGTATCGCGTGTTGTTTCAGACTTGACAGGGAAACGCAGAATCGTGCCATTTTAACGGTAATGGCTAAGAACGCCGGAGGCATCCGTGGCAACGACACGGACGAAGCTCAAGTTATCATATCCATACAAGACGGCAACGATCCGCCGGAATTCTTGCAAAATCTGTATCTGGCTAACGTCTCGGAGGGAGGACACGTGGGGACCAAAATCCTAACCGTTCGTGCCATCGATAAAGACGTTAGGCCGCAAAACAATCAGTTTTCGTACTCGATCATCGGCGGGAACGTCGGCCAGTCCTTCAAGATCGACCCTCAGTCCGGTGACATTGAGACTGCAAAATTCTTGGACAGGGAGACGATATCGAATTACGAGCTGATCATTGGCGCTATCGATACCGGCATTCCGCCGCAGACTGGAAGTGCCACCGTAAAGATCGAGTTGCTCGACGTGAACGATAATGGCCCTGTGCTCGATCCTTCGGGCGTTGTTGGCTATGTGAGTGAGAACGAGCCAGCAGGTACGAGTGTCATGACGTTAACTGCCTCCGATCCGGATCTACCACCTAATGGGGCCCCCTTCTCTTACAAGCTAATTGGTGGGAAACAAATGGATCTGGTTATTTTGGAGAAACACACCGGGATATTGAGAACCAGCCAGAGTTTGGATCGAGAGCTTACCCCGCAGCTTGATCTTCTAGTGAGTCGATTTATTTGTATTCTTTAAACTTTACTTTAATTTCATCAAGTGTTTTTCAGCTTTTTTTCAATAATTATCTTATTCAAGTAAATTTATCTAAAGTTTTGCCAAACAAAAATTAACATCCAAAATTTCGTGTCAAAAAAAAATTATAGATAATAGTATTGCAATTTCGGCTAGTTCCAAGACACTGGTTAACCGCAGAAAACGAAAATATTCAAAAATCATCTCAAGCTCAATACACGCATCGAATGCAAATCCTTTTGAATATGTATTTAATGATGGAAATAATAATAAAGAATAATTATAATAATATTCACAGGTCGAAGTGGAAGACTCGGGTATGCCCCGCATGAGAAGCGAGCACGGCATAAGCATTTACATCATCGACGAGAACGACAGTCCGTCGAGCCCGCGCTCGGTTCACGTGACGGTGCATTCGTTCAACGGCCAGACGCCTCTGGGTAAGATCGCGGATGTTCGGCCGAACGATCCCGACACCAGCGGCGACTACACCTGCAAGATACTCCAGCAGAGCAGCTCCTCATCTTCAACTGGTGGTAGTGGTGGTGGAAAGACTGCGTTGAGCATCCCTGCCGGCTGCGATTTGCATGCTGGTAAAACCTCGCCAGGTTCGTGTGCGTTCACAGCCATAAATCCTCAAAGCCGGGGCCCGAAAATTGCGCGAGAGATCGCTCGCTCTCTCGCACTCGCTCCTTCACCTTCTCCCCCTTCTATCTCTTGCGCGCGCGCTATTAATAATTCATTCGCGTGCACGCACATACACACTTACCCACACACACACACACACATACACGCGAGAGAGCCAGCTGTGTAAGAAGAGGGAGAGAGAGAAGAGAAGCCGAAGGATATACCAGGCCGCAGCAGCATATTCTGCCGGATATGCATGCTTTCTTTCTCTCTTTCTCTCGAGCGTGTGTGTGTGTGTGTGTCTCGTATAAAAAGGGGGAGCCTTTCTCCTCTCCCTCCCCCCATCACCCTTATATTCTCTACCTTGCGTTTCGCCTGATTTATCATAGTTGTTCCTTGCGGCGCTTCTTTTTAAACGCACTCCTCCTTCCCCTTTACCTCCTTGCAAGCCACTATATATACTGCCATCACGCCACTACTCAATGCCGCGTCGTTCGTTCCCTCTTTTTCTCCTCGATTTTCGTATTTTATATGCCGTTTTGCATAATTTTTTGATTGTCAAGTCGATTATTTAATTTGATAGCCATCCGCTGCTCTTACTACAGCTTTTACTCTTGCTTAATGCTGCTGCTGCTTTTACTTTATGCGATGCAAGAATTTTTTTTCGCAAATTTTAACGATGGCGCGCCTTACTTACTTATACACCTACCTACCTACCTACCTACCTACCTGCCTACCTCTCGCGAACCGGAATATAATTATTTGCAAAATAAATGCATTTCATTAAATAAACGAATGCCTGCCGATCCGCTGTAGTTGAGACAATTTTTTTCTTTTCTTTTATACTCATTCAATTATTCAATGAACGCCTTAAATTTATCAAACTCTTTCATTGGCATATCTGCCCTTTTTGTTTTTGTTCTTATTATTTTAGATATTGGTTACTCGCTGACCACGTCTGGCAATGATGGAAAGCATCCTGACGTTATATCGAAAGTGACGCTGGAATTTGTTACCTTTACGAACACAACGATCGAGAATACCTTGACGATGCAAATTGCTCGTATGAAGTCCGTCGATTTTTTGAGCAAGTACTATCGAGCTCTATTGGATTTGCTTCAGGAGGAACTGGAAATCGGCGATGCCTTGAGTATTTACAGCATCGATGAGAATAATGGCAGTACGGAAATTTACATGGCTATTTCTTCTCAGCAAGGTACGTAATAACATAATTGTAACATTTCTTATCATAAAAAACAAAACGAAACACCTTCTTAATAAATATATTAATTTAAAATAAATCATCAACAATTATTGTTTACTGAATTTTTAATTTTTGATTATTTGTAGGCTACAAAACAAAACGAGAAGTCAAGGAGTTTTTGCTGAAAAAAAGTAAAGGCATCGAAAGTTTATTGGACGGAGCAGAGGTACATATCGGTTATTCGCCTTGTAAAAACGACGCCTGCGATAACGGAGGAATCTGCAGCGACAAAATCGTCGTTCACGAAACGGCCAGAATCACAGACAGCCCAACTTTGATATTGACCTCGCCGAAAGTTGTACACGAAATCATTTGCAAATGTCGCGATGGTTTCACCGGGGAAAGATGCGAAAAGAAACAAGACCCGTGTCTGCCAAATCCCTGCCAATCCGTAAGTCACCGACTTTTTTTCATTTTACCTATATTTATAAGTTTGAAATATTCAAGTGATTAAATTTGTAAATTAATCAATGATGGCAATTGTTCTTTACAGGGTGGTCAATGCCGGCGCATGGGCTTTGACTTTCACTGCAGCTGCCCTCCCGACCGAGAAGGAAAACTCTGCGAACTTGAAAGAGGCGATGCGTGTGCCAGCAATCCCTGCAGGAACGGCGGATCCTGCAAAGAAAGTCCCGATGGCTCGAGCTTTTTCTGCCTGTGCCGTGCCGGCTATCGCGGCAACCACTGCGAGGTCCTTACCGACTCCTGTAGGCCAAATCCCTGCTTGCACGGTGGTCATTGCGTTAGCGAAAAGCCTGGGTAATTATTTGCATTGACTTGGTTTTTTTTTTTTTTTTTATTAAATAATGATGATGAGTTGATGAATTTTTTGCTTTACTCCAATCCCCTAATAAAAACCTTTCTTCATTCAAACAAATATTTTTCTTTCAGATATCGTTGCAGTTGCGTGGACGGTCGTTATGGTCGTCATTGCGAGCGCTCCACCTTTGGCTTTGAGGAACTTTCTTACATGACATTTCCCTCGCTCGATTCTAACACAAATGACATTACAATCATTTTCGCGACTACGAAACCAAATGCACTGTTACTTTACAACTACGGATCTCAAAGTGGCGGTCGCTCGGACTTTGTTGTGCTGGAGCTGATAAATGGTCGATTGGTATTTTCGTGTGGAGGAGCCAGAAGTGCCATTACATCATTGACCTTAAAATCCGACAAATCACTAGCCGATGGCAATTGGAAGAAAATAACTGCAACGAGAAATGGCAGAGTCGTTTCGTTGAGCGTTTCAAAGTGCAAGGAACATGGCGACGTGTGCGATGATTGCAGACCTGGGGATGGCACTTGTTACATCGATGACGTTGGACCTATCGGGTACGCACGATACATTCATTAACGCTGCTACGCTACTTTATTTACAAGCTTCCACTCTCATAAGGTCTAAATTAATCGTTAAAATTATTACAGGACATTGAATTTCAACAACAACCCATTGCTACTTGGTGGCTTGATCAATTCCGATCCGTTATTGGAAAGGCCAGGTCAAATCCACTCGGACGATCTAGTTGGTTGCATACATTCGGTGTCGATAAACGGTCGTGCCCTCAATCTCACGAATCCCATTTCATCTCGTGCCATTAAGTCAACTTGCCCAAGATCTGAAAACGGGCCGTGCTCGAGATCAAATTCAAACGAACTGCAGCAAGGCCATACTTGCGGTCTGGACAAATGCTACGACAAATGGGACAAATCCGCCTGTCAATGTGGCAAACTCATCGCTCCCAACTGTCAAGGAGCACTTGAGCCTGTTAGCCTTAGCGACGGTGGCTACGTTGAGTACAAGGTAAAAAAATTCGACTTTTTTTTTAATTGATTATTCATAAATGCTAAGATATTAGAACGAGTATAATAATGTATAACATAATTTTCTCTTTTATCACAGGTGACGGAAAAACATAGAAGAATGCAATTACTGGAATATTTGTATGCTGGCACAACACTCTGGCACGGAGGTTCGTCTTCTCATTACACCAGAGAGAGCAGTAAATCTGTAATTCCTACATCGACACCTGCCAAAAGCATTCACCTTATGTTCCGAACAATCAAATCCGATGGCATATTGATTTACGCTGCAACCAACAAACATTTTACCTCGGTAGAGCTTCGTAGCGGTCAAATTAGCTACGCTTCGCTGCTGAGCTCTCCCGTTAACATGAGTGGATCTCAGGAAGGCAGCTTGGCAGACGGGCGTTGGCATAATTTGACTCTGTATTCCCATGCCCGAGGACTCAAGCTCTACGTTGATGGAAAGTTGTCGGGCGATGAACTCGATTCTGCTGGAGTTCACGATTTTTTGGATCCCTATTTGACACTGCTGACTGTGGGCGGCGTTCGACGCGATCTGTACCTGGCTTACGATGGCTTTCCAAAATATTTCGAAGGTTGCCTCGCCAATTTCACGATAAACGGAGAAGTCCAGTCTTTCAATGGCTCGGGATCAATTTTCAAGGACGTTATTTATAACGGCAAAGTTCAGCCGGGCTGTCGCGGACCCGTCGGGGTCGCCGCTGCCACAGCAGCTGATCCATTGAGCATCGGCATAACCCTCGTCATAATTTTCTTTATCATTCTCTTCGTAGCCATAATTGCTAGTTTCATCATTTTCCGACTCAGGCGCCAGAGCAAAGAAAAATCAGCCACGACTGTCGTCAATAAGAACACAAATGCCATACTGACCGGGAATACTCTGGTCGGTCCCCAATCCGATGGCATGATGTCAAGACACGAGAACACTTACATAACGGACAACTCGGATCTTCGGAACATCGGACACCTCGGGCCCGAGCTCATCTCGAAAAAGTACAAGGAACGAGAGATGAGCGCGGCGGAGCACAGACCTCAGAGGCCGGACATAATCGAGCGGGAAATCAGCAAGTCGCCTATGATTCGGGACGAGCATCCACCTTTGCCACCGCCGACCCAAAGCTCCTTGCATTCGCACGACCACGGCCAAGAGCCGGACATGCCGGAGCATTACGACCTGGAAAACGCGAGCTCGATCGCCCCGAGCGACATCGACATCGTCTACCATTACAAGGGCTACCGCGACGGTATGCGCAAGTACAAAGCCACCCCGGCTCCGATGAACAGCTACGCCAACCACCACAAGCACATCAATCAGCAGCACCGACACCCGGCTGGGCCCTACCCCTCCAGGGCGATGCCTCCGCCCTCGGTAGTCGGCGGCCAGGCGCCGGGCTCGGCTCCCAAGCTGCTGCAGAGCACGCCCCTAGCCAGACTGTCGCCCAGCAGCGAGCTCTCCGCTCAGCAGCCGAGGATACTCACGCTCCACGACATCAGCGGGAAGCCGCTGCAGAGTGCTCTGCTGGCTACGACCTCGTCCTCGGGAGGCGTCGGCAAGGACGTCATGAATTCCAACAGCGAGCGCAGCCTCAACTCCCCGATAATGAGCCAGCTCTCCGGCTCGACTGTCAGCCGCAAGGTGCCCCTCCAGTCCAACAACGGGACCCCCGTTGTTAACAACAATAGCAACGGAGTGCCTCCCGGGCCCATGGGCCTGACCGCCGAAGAAATCGAGAGACTGAACTCCAGGCCGAGAACCTCCAGCCTGGTCTCGACGCTCGACGCGGTGAGCTCGTCCAGCGAAGCCCGAGGACCCAGCCACGGGCCCTTGCACCTTCATCGCAGACACAGCCCACCAACCGAGAGGCTGAAGCGAAGAACCTCCTCGACCACCGACGAGGAGAGCGGGAACGACAGCTTCGCCTGCTCGGAAATTGAATACGACAACAACTCGATGGTAGGGGACAAGAGATCCACCGACGGGATCATTTACAGCAAGCCGGCGAACGAGGTCGCGGCGAGGACTAGCGAGAGTCCTCAGTCCACGAAACCATCGCTACCGCCGAACATCAACTACGACGGGTTTGACAGTTCCTTCAGAGGCTCGCTGAGCACCTTGGTGGCTTCCGACGACGACATGTCCACCCACATAGGCGGACTCTTGTACAGGCCATCTAGCAGTAACGAATCACCTTCGACCAATACAGCGCTTAGCTGGGATTATCTCTTGAATTGGGGACCGAATTTCGAGAGCCTCGTCGGCGTTTTCATAGACATTGCCGAATTGCCAGATGGTAGCAATCGTATTCCTAACACTTTGAGACTACCTAACAATATTGCCAAACCTTCTGAAGAGTACGTGTAATTAGAATTTCACAGAAAATAAAAGGAACGTCGTAATGTTTCAAAATATTTTTATTTTTTAAATTATGTTATCGAAACGTTTAAGATTTGATTATTATAAAAAAAAAAAATTCAAGTCACTACTCTACTAATCAGTTGATTCGCCATAAGATAGCTAATTCTTTTATTAATGGCAAATATAATTATTATTGTTTAAAAGACTTATGCAGTTATATAAATTTTATTTGACATCTTGTATCAGGGTGTTAATAAAGATGTACAGTTATTTTAAGTTACTAAGCCATATGGTGCAATGTTCTAATGTTTTTTATCCCTAATTATTTTTAAATGGGAATAAATTTGAATGTTATTGTAAATTACTAAAATTTGGTGCCGTTTAATTTTTAAATGTATTTATGACTTATAATTAATATTGTGCCTATAAATATAGTAATAAACTTTGTTAATAGTTTAGGAAAGCAGATATGATGTTAAAATATGTTATCAAAATAATTAATTTATAAATTCATATAAATGAAAGCCATATTTTTTACTTATATAGTAATATTGTAAAAGAACTTTGTTCTTGATGACCGACTGAACTATATATAAATAACATGCCATTCAATCACTGCAATGGCTAGTCTTCTTTTATTACTAAATTTGTAAATTATTATATTTGTTATTTGTAAATAGTAATGTATGAGAAAAAAATATGTACAGAAATTGTAAGAGACAGGAGTGCATAACTAATGTTATAAGATTATTATTTACTATATTTCTAATAAAGAATTAAAAAATAATTAAAATTTTGCTTGCTTTACGAAATCCTTAAAAGCATTTGTCAACATATATTAATCTCTGCAACTATTTATTTTTTCACTATGTTTTTAATCAATATTGTTTTTTATCGAATTTAATCTTTTATTTTATGCAATAAATGTTATTAAATTAACTTTAATGATACGTAAAAAAGTCCAGAACAAATTTAAATCGGGGTAAAATTGAAATTTGAGGATTGTATTTGATCGAAACTGGAATTAAACAAAGTTTTGGGGGGTTCTTATTGCGGGTAATACATGGAATTAATTTTCAAAAAAGATCAATTTTAGTGATAAACTCTACTTTTTAGCACTTTTGGTTGATTTTGGCTCTTCATTATTTTACCTTAATCTTTGCTTCATCAATCCGTGATTACTTATAACGGGTATTTTACACCCCCACTGATCTCCCTTGCTTTATTGATTCCTAAAATGTACATACGCCCATTTAAAGTTTTTTGTGGTTTCCAAGGTAAAATAAAAATTTCTTTTCAGTTTATAAAGTTTAAATTATTAATTTAATAAATAATTAACGCGTAAAAGGCCTAAGAACATAAAGTTGAAAAAAAAATTAAGAAAAATATTGAAAAGGAAAAAATGCATTAATTTAAAGTTAATGAGTTAAACGAAAGAAAAAATTATACATTAAAATTAATTGTAAAATTATCTGGCTTTTAGCATATAAAATTATATTTAACAGCCTATAGCATCAAAATATCAGATAAGAAGGCTTAAATTTTTTATACGATAGTTTGAAAGTATCATCAAGATTTATGCTTAATAGAGGAGAGCGGGGCTAAACTACACGGGAGCTGAACTACACGCAGCGATTCTTTCAATGTTAATGAATTTAATTTGTTTATTAAACATAGTAGGCATGATAGTACTAGCACCCTAGAGTTTTTGCACTAGAAATCGATGGGTTCCACTGCAAAATAAACTTTTGAAACCGAAATAATGTTTTTTCGACTTTTTCCCGTAACTTTTGGATTTTGCAAGACCAGCGATAACTTTTTTTTAACAAACATCCTCGCAATCTAAAAATTGGCCAGTACTTTAGTACCGGCGTTAGTTATATTATATCCTCTTTTATCAGACCGACATATTTACTTTTGCCATTTTTATGTTACTTTCAATTTTTTTATAGTCCTGGGGCTAAACTATACGATTCCTTGGGGCTAAACTACACGCTATACCCTTACACAACGTTAATTCAAAGTTTGAGTCAAAATAAACGTTTTAAGAAGAAAAAGCGGTATTATAGATGTAGTAACTACTTGACTCACAGTTTTAAATATTTGGCGATAGCAAAATAAATAAAAAATAATGCAATAAATGCTAAATTAATAGACAGGCGAAAAAGGGGGTAATTTTTTGTTAACTTTCACTTTCTGCTCCTTGAAACAAATTTTTCTGATGGTAGATAATAAACTTAGAACTATCAAGAAGCCACTAAATTTTTTACAAACCAAAAAACGAAAATTTGCGACTCTTATCGTACTTTGTGTACAGTTGAACTTTTATTTAGCAATCGTGTAGTTCAGCTCCGTGATTTTTTCGAACTGTAAAAAAAGGTGACTTCAATGATTGTGATCTACAAGTCACAATTTTTAATATTTTGACTTTAAAAAAATTGAGGGGCTTCCTGACATCTCAATTTAAAAGTCCATATTTTGTGAAAATTTATTTCTTTGATTTAGTAAAAGAAAAAAATTGCTGAAAAAAATCGTGTTGCCTACGCTCGCCCCTATTTGATATTGCAATTTTATTTAGAAATTTTAATATTACTAGTGATCTATTAGGCGCGCTCTATTATGTATAATGTCTATGCAGGTTTTGAAACGAAAATAAAACAAAAGTGATTTTTTAACTTGTTTTTTTTTTTAAATAATTTTTCGCACTCTATACATTTTTTTTGTCTCAAACAAACTTGAAAGGCGGTCTCGATGTCTAAACTTAAAAATGATTTTTTATTTGTCTTTAACATTTTTTGGTAAAGCACAATGGTTGTCTAAGTAAAAAATTTTTTTTTCAATCTGAAGAATTTTTTACTTGAAACCCATGAACTTGAACAAAAAATTTCTAAGAATAAAAATGTCTTAGAAGTAGTCATGGAATACTCTCAAATTTTTTAAGAATTGATTATCAAAATTTTTTTAAATTTCAAATTTGAAAATTTTGAAAAATCAAATTTTTTTTTCAAAACATTTTAAAAAATTTAAGAATGTTCCCTAACTAATTCTAAGACATTTTTATTCTTAGAAATTTTTTGTTTAAGTTTATGGGTTTTAAGTAAAAAATTCTTCAGATTAAAAAAAAAAATTTTTCACTTAGACCGCCATTGTGCTTCACCAAAAAATGTTAAAGACAAATAAAAAAGCATTTTTAAGTTTAGACATCGAGACCGCCTTTCAAGTTTGTTTGAGACAAAAAAAATTTATAGTGCGAAAAATCATATAAAAAAAAAAACAAGTTAAAAAAATCACTTTTGTTTTATTTTCGTTTTTTTTTTAATTCTAACCATTGACATTTGAATGAACATACCCTCGAAAACATAAGGTACAGTGGTTTTCAAATTATTTTCAATAAAATTAATCCCACGGTGATAGTTTGAACTTAAGCGTCAAAAACTGACCGCCCCGGACTTAGTGGGTTAATAATTTTATTGATTAAATATTTTATTAAATTTTACCATTTTTATATACAAACTGTGATGCAAAAATATCTTAAAACCTGCGCACAGTTATCTCTGCAGGATTACTAATTTCAAGATTTTGTAAATTTTAAATTGTATTTTTCTGATAAATAAAGAACAATCTTGTAGCCTCCTATACATACATGCAACCCGGCTAACTTAAATTTCAAAGCCCGCGGCTGATAATTTAGGTTGCTAACCGCCAGATGGGTGTAGGATTCACTCGTAGTGGCAAAGATTTGTCCAATTTTATAAAGTGCTTTGTATGATACTAACATGATTGATTTCTTCTATGAGAATTTGGTTGAACTTGTATTCTAATGAATAAAGAATAAATAATTATAATTTGAAATTATGATAAAGAATTTAAAATTGAGTTTGTCATTTATCCATTTTCATGCAATTTATCAAGTAAATTCATACATTTGCCGATGACTAACAGTAAAATGAAAGAAATGGAAAAACACATATTATATTTAATATCAATTTTTTAATTTTATTTCATATAAATAAGTAATATAAATATATTTGTTGGTATATCAACTATATAGGTGAATTTACCAATATAAATGTTTTTTCAAAGCTACATTTTAAAATAATTAAAATGGTTGTAAAATTTGGTCTGTAAAGATTACAAGTTGTAATTTTGTACTATATTTTTTATAAAATTGATATACATCATGCAATAGTTTTTAATATTATGGATGAATGCATATTACAATTCATTAAACTGTATTGTTTTACTGCATTATTAAACAAAAGTTGACAAAAATTAGAAACCTATTAACACATCTAGGTTACACAATTTTCTTATTTGTTTTCATCAATAATCTTTATAAATTTTTACTGACATACATTACAATTTATAAACTAACTTACATATTTAGACCTCTAAATATTAGAACAATTATCATCAGTCATGGTGTTTATGATATACATACTAGAAAAAATACTGTTTACATTATTAAAAACTTGGCACTTACAAAATAAAGTGCTTTTCAGTTAACCATTAAGTATTTCTAATATTCTGAGTGATTGTATTTTTGAATATAAAATGATATAAAATTACAGTCTAAGATTTAGTTATTAATTCCTTTTAAAATTACCAATTATCTAAAAATTCAAATCCTGTTTTTGGAATCACAGGCTCTTGATTGAGCTGTGAAGACTGATAACTACTATATGAACTGGGAGTATCAAGTAGGGCAGTTGATTCAATATCACTGGACTTTATATGTCCTCCAAAACTAATACTCATTTGATTTTTGCCATCGTCATTTACTTTGGTTAATGTTTTGGGGTGTTTTTGTGGCACTAAATTTTCCATATCATCATCTGAGCTATTTTGCATCTTTAACATATTAGTTTTGTTAATTAACTTAGCAAAAATACCTTCTGAAGTCTCGCTGTCAACACAGCTACTGCGAAGAGTGCTACTGCAATCTTCTGTAGAGAATATAGTATCTGAATAATTCTCAGTTTGATAAAAGCTTATTTGACTGGATGGAGAACTGTAATTGTCCTCTAAAGAATCATCTGCATTCCTTAGACTACAGGAATTAGGAAAATTAGACTTTTCAGATATATAACTAGATATATTTTTGGCATGCCCATTGCCTATTTGATCCAAGCTATCTAAATTCATTTGTGACTGTGTCATAAAGGAAAATGGAGCAGAATGTTCGTCTTTCCATCTCATTGTCTGTAATAAAAATATAAATCTTGTTAACACTGTTTCTAATAATATAATTAGGCAATATAAAAAACAGAAGAAAGAAGAAAAAATAAAAATAGAGAGTAAAAACAAAATACTAATGTTACGTACCGAGCCAGTCTCATCAACCATAAACTTCAAGCCAGTTTGTATCCTAAGCTTAGGATAGTAATCGGGATAGTCCTTGTTGTTGTCAACTTTACCAGAGGCATATTTTAGAGCAACCTCAGGCTGTATAATAGTTTCGTCAACAGCCTGATTTCGCTCCTCAAGGCTCAAGGTACCCCAGAGTCCCTCGTAGGCTTCCTTAGTCGCAGCAACATCTTCTCCAATCCTCCTAGCCAGGGGATTGATATTATAGAAGTAGTCGTCCGCTATAGCACTTAGCGTCTTTGTGCTACTCATGACTGACAACGCACCTTTTAAACTAACCGTGAGATTATCATGACAGCCTCTCCTCTTGCTGTCGCGATATGCACCAAGCAAGCGCGTTGGATTTTAGTGATTATTAGGATACTCAATTAAGTCATCCTTGTAAATTATAGCGGTACAGACGTACGCGCTCCGAATTTTGTAAGCACACACAGTGACATATATATGAGCAACATATTTTCACTCTCATCTTCTCCAGTTCTCCTTCCTTTTATTTTCCTCTTGCTTGGCGCTAGTGTTGGCTGCTTGGGCTAAGTTGGCGGGTAAATTAAAAAATAAATTTTAATTTAAAGTAAATAACTTTGAAAAGAAATAAGTAATTATGGAAATAAAAAGTACAAGAACATGTTCAACGCGCAATACCGGGACTTGTAGATTGTTAAAAAACATTATTTTTATAATTTTTATAAATAGTTTATATTGCGCTAAAAAGTTTTACGTGTAATTGGAAAAGGTTTATTATAAAATTCATATTATGTCAATAATTTTCATAATATTAATTAGAAGAAAAATAATTAAAATTTTTTGTTTTTTTAAATTCAAAAATAATTCTTAAAAACTTTTATTTACAAAATTAAACTTAAAAAATATTGTCTTTTAATAAATAACATAAGTATTTTGTTTATATTTTTGATCTTGCAAACAATAATCATGTCAAATACATTGATTATAAAGTAAATTTTCAAAACCGACATGTTGGTATTAATCGAAAAGTCAGGCTACTTTCCGTGGCCTTTTCAATTTGGATGGACCAACCAAGACTTAACTTATGTATTTTTACCTGCTAAACATGATAAGCTATGGTAGAAAGCTTTCTTCGACTGGTAAGTTTTTTCTTTATAAACAAATTTTATAAACAATTATAAAAAATTAAATTTTTTTTTTTTTAATTTTATAATCCGATTTTTTGGCTTATTTTAGGTAACAAATGTCTTGTGATTTTTTTATGTAAAAGCCGTTGTTTTTCCGTGAATTTATAAACAAATTATAAACAAATGCAAATAATCTATATTTTGTTCTAAAAAATTTTTTTCCAATTCTTTGATTTATTTCAAGTAAAACATGTCTTTTGTAATTTTTTTGTAGGACACATTGTTTTTGCTTAAAAAAATCGCAAAATTCTTAAAAAACTCGGTTTTTCAATCTTTGCAATATTTTTGAGGAAAAACAACAGCATTTAAAAAAAAAATTACAAGAGATATTTTTTGCTTAAAATAAGTCAAAAATCAGGAAATACTTTTTTTTAAAAAAAAACAATTAAATTTTTTAAAATTGTTTATAAAATTGGTTTAAAAAAAAAACTGCACACTCGGACAGCTTATTCCACCATCGCTTATCTTGTTCAGCAGGTAAAAATATACAAAATAAGCCTGGGTGAGTCCATCCGAATTAAAAAGGCCATGGAAAGTACCCTGGCTTCCCGACTACCTATATGGTGGCAAATACGCAGCTTCGCCGAACAACGAAGCTACTTTGGCCGAATTTCGCCTATGTAACGTCAGGGATCAGTTAATAGTTGATTTTTTCTGCCATAACAACGTGTGCAGGAGGTGTGCAGGCAAGCCTATACGCAATGTGACGTGGGCGTCCAGTTAGAAATCGTGAATTAGAACCGGGTCATTCAGGGTTAGTTTTTCCTACTGGGTTTTCTCCAGCCCACAGGTCATATTTTGGGCAAATGCAGAATGCCCCCCCCCCCCATCTCCAATTTAAAGCAAAACTTTATGAAAGTGAAAACATTTATGTAAATATTCTCTCCGGGCACCCTTACATAAATGTGATAATAAAGGGCCCCGGCCATATAGTTACGACTGCCAATAGCGAGAAAAAACTAAATTTTCAGTATTAATTACTGATGAAAACATTGAATTAAATTATAAAATAACAAAATTACGCAACCGCCGACCCTTTTTTTTTTATCACATTCACATTCACAAATTAATATTTACATTTATTAAACTATAATCCATGCACACACGTGTGCTTTCTCTTTCAGGAAGTAAAAGTAGATTTTCGTAATCGAATCTGAACGAGTGAATTTCATGACATTCAATATCAACACGCCTAAACAGCCACCTGAGTAAACATTTTTATTTCTAACGATTATATATAGCGATATAATGTTAACATTAGAATAATTTAAATTTGATGTTGCGACATTTTTATTTTATTACATTGTATGATGGGTTTTTTAAGGCATAAAATATTTAATTTAAAATATCTCTGTAACAACATACTTACCTTCAAATCAAATTAAAGTAACCATTGTGTTTTAAAAGATCCAGTTTACTATGGGTGTGAATAATTGGAGTGGGTAAAAAATAAAATTTTTCAATTTGATCATGTAATTAAATAAATAAATGTTTTTTTTTATAACTAAAATGTGATAATAATCCTCAATCCACCATAATTCTAGGATTTGAGATCGTTTTTGTCCTTAGGCTGTAAAATACACAATTTTCAATGAAAAAATCTCAATAAACTCATAAATCGGCTAAAGCTATATCTTATTTTAAGGTACATAATTTTTTTTTTACCAATAAGTAAAATCTTTTTTTTTTGCAATTCCGTAAGCAAATATCACTTTTGCGCACGCTGCAGCAAAAAGCTACATTGCAACCCGACTGAACTAATTTTAGAACTTGAAAAATATTTTTAAAAATAAACTTGAAATTTTTTCAAAGTTTCAATGAATTGGTAGATATATTTTTACAATCAAGGTGAATCGAATCCATTGTTTTATTCTCTTATAAAAATTTTCATAGCTATCATACAGCAAAAAAAATTTATATAATATATATAAATCAAAAATCCCCTTCTATCCTTCCATCACCAAAAATTCAACATTCCCATTAACTGCACCTTAAAATATCGAAAAAATCTAAACAATCATTCGCGAAAACTCAAACGACAATATCGCGCAAAAACGTTGACTTCGTCGATTAAAAAAAAAAAAAAGTCGCAATTTGCTCACAACAGGCTGCCGCTGCAGGGAGGTATAAGCAAAAAGAGAGAGGACGAGAGAAGGAGGAGTAGTCGCTTATCCTATTACATCAGAAGCCGCAAAAGCCGAAGAAGAGCGATTCTTACCTTGCGCGCTCTTAAAAAAAGCCGCAGGCGTCTTTCTGTCAAAAGACGAAAACAGAATGTGAATGTTTGTAAGAGAGTGAGAGAGAGAGAGAGAGAAAGATGTAAGGGGGAGGCCCCACCTTCTTTTTTAAACGAATCGTCCGAGATGAGTATAGCAGCTCTCCTTCTTTTTCTTGCGTGAGTTGCAGAGAAAGAGGAGGTAGATGAAAAGGCAGATGAGAGGCGGCTCGTGCGCGTAGTATTCGTTTGGTAGGCCACAAGGTAGAACACACAGGATATATTAGGTATACCGAGGATCCTACATTTCACGCGAGTCTCGTAAATACAATCAGTGTTAGCGGTTTTATATATCACTCGCGCCTAAAAGTCCTATAATCATGGAATCGAAACGGTCCTATTGGGTTGCCAGATGTACTTTGACATGCATTCTCATTGGCTCGTGTGAGTATCTGCGATTATTATTACTTATTACTTATTACTTATTATTCAAAGATTTCTTATTCATAAGATTTTTTAAATACCAGGGTGATTTTCAGCAAACATTTTAATCAATTTTTTATTGCAACGATCTGCGCGAGCAGGCTAACGCGAAAAATTGTGTAAAAAATGATTCTCAACTATAGCGTGAGTTTTCATATTATATACCTACTTGGCTCAAGCGAGAAACCTTACACTTGTCGTGGATCATTTTTTACGCAATTATATTGTATCGATATTATCTAGTATTAAATAATCGTATATATAACTGTGTCAGTGAAAATCATTTTATCATAAATACAATTGAATGTGCATTCATACAATATAATTAATAGTATAATTTTTCAAACAAAAGAAAAAATTTTAATATTTTTTTAATCCTTAGCTGCCACTTTGGAGTCAACTTGGTTCTAAAAAAAATCAAGTAAATCGACACTTGTTTCAATACTTTTTATAATCGTCCATCGGTCGATGTACAATTTTAATAATAAAAAATAAAAAAATAAAATAAATTTAACAATTTCTTTACTTGCTTGACAGACAAGATTTTTTTTTGTATTAGCAAAAGTTTTATTTGAAAAAGTTTTTTTTTCTCTTAAACGTCGCATCTTGTATCTCTCTGCCCTGAAGAGAGGAAATTACTAGCCTAAGAAACAGATATTTTTTCATCTATCAACGATATATTTTTTTCTCAAAATCTCTTTTTTTTTCCTGAGAAGCGAGCAAAAAATAATTACTGTTTAAATCCATGATAAAATTCATTTTATATTAAAACTTTACAGTAGCTATTTTCGAATATATAGTGTGTCAAAAGTTTGCCATACAAATATATTTCCAATAAAAATTCATTAGATAAAAAATAATGTTTAAAAAAAAAAATTTCGATTCGCGAAGTTCAAATCATATATTTTATATAACAGCAGGTTTAAAATTTCGATTTCAAAAATTATCATAATAGATTATTTTTGCTTTTTCTCATATTGCGAATGAATATATCTTATTTCAAAATTATGATCGCGCATCGTTAATATTATGCAGCTTTGTTAACTTAAAAAAGATGTTTTTTTTACTAAAAGAGTATAATATATTATGCATAAACGTTTTATATTGACTATAAATATAAATTACGTGTAGGTAGTATAGGATTCATATAATCATTACGTAACATTTTGATTCGTTAAACTCATTTTATTAAGCGGGAAAAATTGGATTTGTCAAAACGATGATATTTTACATAATTTCTTTGCAATTTTTTGAAATTGCCAATCTAAGCAATATTGAGTCATTACATATTTTTGACTGTATCCTGTTTGGTTGGTTTTCATATGTGAACTTAGAATCTGGGAATCACACGACGACGACGAGTTTGACAAGATTCTAAAATTACTTGATGTCACGGTTATTATGTCTAGGGATTATGATGTCATCCTTTGAATATCTTATATGAATGTATTATTTCAAAAGGATATACATTTATCAAATTTGTCTTTTAAAAGAAAAAGAGTATATAAGAAAAAGTAATAGTGAATATAGAAATAACAGCTATGTATTATATTTTTAAAATCATCCGGAGCATTAATAACACCTTGATGAGACATAATATTAATTACAGCCATGCCTCAAATTCAAGTACGACCTGTTTATATGCTTCAAGCATAACAATTTCGATTTCATTCTCCTCTTGTGTATAGATATGGGGGTAATTGGTTTTTTGAGCACCAAATTATACCCGAATTCATAGCTTATTATAGACATCCAAGCGCAGACAAGTGTCTCGTAGACTATTATGGCTATATTATATAGATACAAAGAGAAAAAAAACAATAAATTATTTGTTAATTCGTGATGAGAATGTGTAAATGACAATTTTAATTATATTTCATATGACCTCCTGAGACGAGAGAGCGACTACCTATTGTTTTGAAACGGAAATTAAAAGCCCAACGAATTATTCAATTCATAACACAGGATAGCGCAATTGCATTGTTTATATTATTTTCAAGGTGCTCAATAAAAAGAGACAGGATTATTATATATTGGGTATATATCTCCACACGCGTATTACTACGCTCCTGTAAAGAAGCAAACACTGCTTTGAAATCGGATGGAAAATAAAAAGAAAACGCGTGTGTTAAAAAAGCCACTCACTGTATACATACGTTTGTCTATAAATTAAAAATTAACACAACGTGTGTAAAAACTGAATTTTTTTGAAAAAAAATAAATAAACTCTAATTATAAGCATGCATTCTTTTAAATCAATAATAAAACTCTTCCAAATTATCTTTTTTTATTTGCTGTAAAAATTTCTTCCCAAAACACATAATTTCTATAAGACAAAATTACCTCTATCAATGTATGTACACATTATTCGTCGCAAACTTACACATTTGTCAAAATATTTTTGTCGGTACACACAATCTAAATGACTTGGTTACAGATTGTGCGTCAACTATAAGATAATTTAAAAAATTTGCAAATTCACGCCGAATACTGCAAAATCGACAATTGTCGGTAACTGAGGGATTAGGGTACAACTATAGCTATAGCCCTTACCGGTACACGTTTTAGGATCCCCCTTTGATTACAACGCATCATGCGCATACAATCACCAAAATTAAACAACGTATTTCTTGGCTCAACTATGACCAATTATTAATTTTCGTTAAAACCTGTGCAATTTGACACGTGCGCGCGTGCGT
The DNA here is from genome assembly GCA_030522805.1 of Leptomastidea abnormis. Lineage (NCBI taxonomy): Eukaryota > Metazoa > Arthropoda > Insecta > Hymenoptera > Encyrtidae > Leptomastidea > Leptomastidea abnormis. The sequence goes on from JAPYZE010000549.1 coordinate 27,031, forward strand.
ATACCTACGCCGAAATTACGCGAGAAAGAGGTGTCTTATAATATATTTGCCCTCGAGCGGTTCATCTTCTCCCGTTCGAATTGCACAAGACCGCGCATATAAGAGTGGTATTGGCAAGCTGTTTTTATGCGGCATAAAAGGAAGAGAGAAAGAAAAAAAGGAAAGCCCCGCATCTCTCGTGTCGCTTTCGAGGTCGCTTATATCTTTTCGAGATGTGTGTATTGCAGATATCAAAATATAAATCTTTCTATCTCCACTTCTCTCTTATTATTGGTATATCTATATACAAGCAAACAATAATATTCGATACATGGGGCTATTTTGATATGGAGCATATAAAATTTAATATGTGCTAAGAAATTGGTGGTGGCATCAAGTAACATTTGTAAGGCTTAGTGTTATGCCCCATCTTTTCCATGTATTTTTATAAAAGTGATCTCAACTTCGTTTGTATAATGATTTTTTTTAATCATTTATTAAATCTTAGATTAATCATAGTAGATTCGCAAAAAAAAGTTTGTCAGGCACAAGTGCTTTTTCACTCGTGAAATCGATTTGAATTTTTAGTAATTTTTAGCTATTTTTAGACTCGATTACAGCGATTTTAAATCGCTAAAATACATGTCAAAACGGTTTCATCGATTTCACACCGATTTTAATCGATTTCAATCATTGCTTTTAAATCGCGTGAAATCAACAAAAATTCCTCAGAAATCGACCCGTGATTTTTGCATTTTTATAATCTTTTCTGCTTTATCCGCTTCTTCTATCGTGTAATTAGCCCTATTCTCCGCAAGTAGGTATAACGAAAGATTAACGAATCAACGCTAATTGAGACATACAATAACTTTATACTTTGAATTTTTTAATTTACAAAGAGGTAATTTATCTTACCGATTAATTATGATATAAGTAGCGTTCAGTGTTCAACGGTTTCTTGTAAAATATAATCAAAAACAAAGAACACAAGATTGGAATAAAAAATATTGGCAATCTATAATGGCACATACCTTTATATTTATATTCATACAATTCATATTTCGCGCAGGTGTGGCGCAATTTCAGCAACGACAGTCATTCAATCACTTCAATCAGTTCAACCAACAGCCTCAACGTCAACAGCAGCAGCACAATTTTTTTAATCAGCAACCACAGCACCTACAGCAACGCGGTTTCTTTAACCAGCAACCCCAACAGCAACAATATCAACAGCAACAATATCAACAGCAACAATACCAACAGCAGCAGCAGCAGCGGAGTTTTTTCAACGAGCAGCAACAGCATCAGCAGCAACAACAACAAAGCGGCTTCAACAATTTTGTCCAGCAGCAAAATCAGTTCGATCAGCCCCAACAACAACTCCGTAATTTTGGAGGCAGCAGCAGCTGTCCCGAGGCAAACGGACGGTTCCCGGTGCCAAGCCAGTGCGACGCTTACGTCGAGTGCACCGATGGAGTACCCGAGCAAAAACTTTGTCCCGAGGGTCTGCTTTTCAACCCTGAGGCCCGTTTCAACTACCCCTGTGGCTACCCCATTGACGTCAAGTGCCTTGGCAGATCTCAACTTCGTAAGTGCGCCCCTCATGATCATATGCAATATTATTTGGGTAACCACCGGATTTTATTTTTGAATATCCGTTAGGATAGTAAAATATAATGACTCGTTACATGGTCCAAAAAATAGTCAATTTTGTAACAAATAACTATAATAACTGTCACCCTCAAGTTTTCCCACTAGAAATCAATGGGTTCCACTGCAAAACAAAATTTTAAAACCGAAAAACGTTTTTTTGACTTTTTTCTCTAATTTTTGGACTTTGCAAGAACAACTTTTTGGATCATTTTTAAACATTTTTTTATCTCCTCTCTGAACTTTTGAGATGCCACTTAATTTTTTTCAGGCGAAACAATTAAAATTTGCGACTTTTGCAGTACTTCGTACAATTTAGCCCAAGTGATCTTACAGTTCATACAAAAATCGCAAATTTGAATTTTTTGACTTGAAAAAAAATTGATGGGTTTCCTAGAATCCCAAGTGTGAAGTCTGTATTTTTTTGAAAATTTATTTCTTTGATATAATATGAGAAAAAAAAATTGATGAAATCAAATCGTTCAACCCCACTCTCCCCTACATTTCATACTAAAGTCGTTATTGCTACAAATGAGTTGTCAGCAAAACCAAACGTAATATTTTAAATAAGTATATCATATTTTAACTTTTGAATGAATTTAGCAATCATTAAGACCTTATAATATCCATCCGAAATAATATGGGTGTGTAGACCCATACTGGAAACCAATTTTTGAAAAAATCCAAAATCGTAAATTTTACATTTTTGTAAATAACAAATGATAGAGTAAAGATAAAATCACAAAACTTTTGCCACTATTAGAAAAGCGTTCAACCCATAAATTATTTTTTCGAAATTAAAAATCGGCCAACTCTATCAAAAGTTACAGGCAAAATGGCTGAGGGGTTCTATACTGTATACGACACTCCCTTTTAATGGCTGATGTTATACGTTTTTTAATTGCTGATATATAAACCAATATTCTTTTTTTTTTTTTTTTTAATCCTAGAGCCAGCACAACCGAGCGAGGAGTGCCCGCACCAGTACGGTTACTTCAAAATAGGCGATCGCCAGAACTGTGGCAAATTCAAAAACTGCGTCGAGGGCCGAGCTTTCGAGTTCGATTGCCCTGAAGGTTTGGCCTACAATCCCGATACATATCGCTGTGATTGGCCCGACCAGGTTGCCGATTGCGATGCCGAAGGTTAACAATTATTTTAATTTTGTATATAGGTAGCCTACGGTCCCAGAAGAATGTGGAAAAATGTTATTAATACCTAATCTTCGCTTTGCAGCTTTTCTAGGATTCTCCTGTCCCAACGCGGGACTTAACTCTTTCCCCAGTGCCGAGACAAAGTTCTATAGGAGCCCGAACGATTGTCAGCATTATTACGTCTGCGTGAACGACAGACCTAGACTGCAGAATTGTGGCGAAGGACATGCCTTTAATGAGCTCATTAATGCTTGTGATGCAGCAGAAAATGTTACTGGATGGTTAGTGGCGTCTGATTGAATTTTAACAAAAATTTGAAATAAACTTTTAATTAAAGAATTTTAAGAGACTGAATGAATATGTTTTCTTTTCAATAATTAATAATATAATTTTTTTATGTCTAGTGCAACGTCTCCATCTCGAAACAATAATTTCCAGCCTGTGCAGTTGGATGTTCGTCAACAGAATTTCAGATCACTCAACTCGCCAAATAGTTTTAGTCAGCCTCAGCCGTTTTTTAATCAACAGCAAAATTTTGGAGCTTTTGTCACTCAACAGAACGTTAGGGGAAGCCAACAAGATCAAAGGAGAAATCAAAACAACAATCAATATTCGAGACAACGATTTTCGTCTAATTTTTAAAGAAATATCAAACGCAAATAAAATAATATTAAAATATTAAATTATAATTTTAATAAGTAACATATTTTTTTACAAACAAATATTTTGTAAAATAGTTTTTGTACAATTTTTTTGTTTTATTTTATAAAAGATCGTACTTAATCAAAGTTGCTCATGGACTTGTTTTGTGTATATCTAATAATTACATGTATATAAATAGGCATGATTCTACAAATTCATGGTCCCTTTGCATTGTTTGACTAATTATAAAATTTCAACAAATTACAAAAAACAAAAAAAAATGAAAAAAAATAAAAAAATGAAAGAAATATATATGACACATTGCTGTACAAAATTTTACAAGAGTTTATTTGAGATTACTCTTTGAGAAATTCATCATAATCAGCTGTATCTGAATCAAGGACTATGTCCTCCAAATTTGGACCCTTTTGCGTGTTCAAAGGCGTTTCTACAATCATAAACAATTATTATTTTTATATTGCTAAGAATAAATTTTTCTAAAAATACTATTAATATTTTTTATGTACTTGGAATTGAACCAGTTTTTTTGTACTCGTTCATCTCTTCCTTGAAAGCTTCAGCAAAAGTTTCTTGCCTTTCTTTCAATATCTTTTCTTGCTGTCTCTCATGCCTTAAAACTTTCTCTGAATGTTCATTTTTTAACTTTTCTACAAAAATACAGACAAAATTTTTAAGTAGTGAAAAGATTTAATATCTTTGTAAACACTGTTAATTACCTCTCACATGCTTTAATTCAGACATTTTTTTTTCTTTGTACAAAGCTAATTGGAATCTATGATCTAATTGACTATTTTGCAAGTCTAAAATTTCTTGCAAATCTTCCAGCTCAAAAAGAGCATTATCTACTTCTTCAAATAATTCTTGTAAAGAACCTATACATTTAAAACTACATTATAATACAGTTTATAAAAAATATTAGGTACTCAGACTCTTAGGAAACATTACCTATTTGATCCATGAGACCTTGTATAGTGTTATTAATTTGTGGTATTGATGATAAAGTGTTATTTAACACTGAAATACTATTCCACTGAAGCTCAAGCTTTTCATGGATTGTTGCTATCAAAGCATCAGCTTCTTGAGCTTTCTGTGCATTATCTTCAGCCAGTTCATGGAGATTATTCCACTCCATTTGAAAGTGGTGTAACAAATCGGCACCAGCATCGTAGTTAACTTTATTTTTTATACTAACTAGTTTTTTAGGCTTTGTAGAAGATTCTGCAAGTGTTAATCCCCTTATGCTAAAATGAGATTTTTTAATTGTCTTTTTCCTTCACTTTTATTTTTGTTTATAAAAAAATAGTAAAGTAATATTAATCCAAAATTTTATAACGTAAATTGTAAGATAAAACGTTGCTTTTAAAATATTTTTGTGGTTATCATTTGTGTACCTAAACATATTTATTTACAAAAATTGTAAGTTAGTAAACATTACCTTGCAGAAAGATTCTCTTGCATGGACTGGAACTTGTCGCGTATTGTTCCAAACATTTTATCAAATTTCGGTAGCTTATTAACCTTTTGTGACGATCACATGTTTAAATACTAATTTATTTATTTTTAAAATGATTAAAAATATTTATTGCTTTTAACATGTTTTCGTCTGATAAGTTAGGTAAATAAATACTACTTTGCATTTTTAAGGTTATGCTATAATATAATCAGCCATTTTGAATTAAAAGGCGCTGCTTTTTAAATCGAGTCAATAATGCTTTGATCAGAGTTTATTCTTATAAAATTAATTTACGACGAAACTAAAATTAAGATTTAAAGTAATATCAAAATTAAAATGTTCTTAAAAAATACATTTTAATTTGGAAACTCGTGATCATTTTTCTATCAGAAAACTGATGGATGGTTTTTTTCAATAATAACATAACTTTGGTTCTATTTGCCTAATAAGTGACTTGGTTTAAATTTCAATAGTTTTTCAGCTTTTATTTACGAATAATATCATTCATTGGCTAAAAAATTAGCATATTTTCGATGTTATTTAGTTAAATAGAACCAAAGTTATGGTTGGTAAATTCTAATAGGCAAAATTCTTATACATGCAACTTTGAAATTATTTTTGTCACCTGTGCTTAAAAGCCTTACATACGTACTTGTTGGCTGCCGAGGATAGACTCTAAGAATTAACAATTGAAAAAAAATATATGTGTGGGAAAAATATTGAAAGATAAAGGAGCTATTCAATAGAAACAAAATAGTTTTCGATAATTTGTTTTTATTTTCTTTTTTTATCGCTTGGCATTTATTTATAACGAGTTTTCTAATTATAATTAATATATTTAAAAATCACAGTCTTAGTTGAAGAATTGACAGCAGAAAATACTATCTGTACTCTATTCTTGTCGCAATATTTTGAATTTCATGAAATTTAATATTTATATTACAGCATATCATTTTGTCGTCATTACATCAATCACTGCTTAGTTATCTCAACTTCTTTTTTCATACATTCATTATATTCTACTATCATTGTTTTTCGTACAATTTGTGTTTATTTATGTGAGTGTATTTTTTTACTATATACATTTATAATAAAGATACGACGGTATGTGCGTTATTCGTAGCCCTGAACTCTATTTAACAATTAAACTCGTTTTACGTGTCACTTAAAAATCTTTGTAACTACCTATTAATTATACATAAAAATGAAGAATCTAACCGGTACCGATTAATCATCGCAAAATAGAAGTGTTGCAATGTTTCATTAACGCTTTTACATCTTGTGTATTTTTGTATTTACCTTTATATGGCATTACTTGTTATTGACAACTACTATCACTAATTCAACTTAATAAACAGCTAATTGATCTTTTTCTTTGAACAAAAAATAACAAAACGATCTCTATAAACAAAAGTGTCCAGCACATAAATTTCACTAAAATAAAGATCGTTGCATGCTAAGTTTTTTTTTTCATTTTTCTTATAATTTCCTATAATTTTCAACAATGTCCAATATTAATACAAATAAAGTAACAAAAAATAAATTTTTTTTTAATTTTGTTCCAAAAATTGGACAACTTATAGTCCCAAAACACTCATTCTCACTAATTTACAATTGTGCAGTTTTTAATATTTTTCTAATGCGTCGTATTTCTGCGCGTTCACTTATTCTCGCTCGCCAAAAAAATTGAGTCAAACAAATATTATTGTATGTACATTGAAGTTTTCTATATATACATGTAAAATGACAGTACATACAACGGTTCTACCTTTGAAGTTCATCAAAGTTGACATTATTAAAAAGCAAACAAGATAGGAGTACCTATAAGAACACTTTACGTTTTTTGTGTGCATATTTGTGTAATTTTGTATAGACTTGAACGTTTAATAAATACAATAAGGATTTCTTAACTTTTTTTGCGCTTAATTAGGCAAGTATTTTAAGAAAGGATTTGTGATTATTAAAATCATATAAATTTTAATATATAATTATTTTTACCATCGTTTCAATTAAATAATAAAATTTAATTATTGTAAAAAACTTTTCAAAATATGAACAAAATGAGATAAAACCAATTAAAAATGATGAATTCTATTAATAAAATTTCAATTGATATTATCACAAATATGAAAAATTTCATATTCTGTGTTACTTATTTTTAAAAGTTAGTTATCATTAAATTGGAAAAAAAAAACATTTCTAATCCAAAGTTCATGCCTAACACTTCTTTAATTTAGCAGGCATAATTAATTTCAATTAATTTTCAATAACTCAATTGAAATAATTTGATAAATTTATGTACAACAAAAAATGTAAAATTAAAAATGTCTAATTTAAAGAATAATAAAGTTTTGAAACGAAACAATTATATATCCTTGCAAGTATTAGGGAATGCTTGTTCATACTTTGGTTTAATTTTATATTTTCAATCTAATCAAAAGATATTTAATTTTTTTTTTTTTTAATCACAAATTAAACGCGATGTTATTGACGTTTTCATTAATATAGAAAACGAATTTATATGGATTATTTCTAATCAGTATTAAAAATACACAAATTTCTCTAATCAATGTGATTATGAGGTTTAAATTAATTTAAGTTTTGAGGAAGAAGATTAACAGAGATATATAAATATAAAATAAAATATTCAAATTAAAAATAATAATAAAAATAAATTTTTAAATAAAAAAGTTGCGTTTTAAACAAAAATTTCAACAATTTTAATTCAATCACTTGAAAAATACTTAAACCTCTAAGGTCACTTAGAAATTACAACATTAAATTTATATTTCAATAAAAGAATTAAAGATTCTTTTTTATAACAAAACAGTTGTACATTGCTTTTTTTATTTAAAAAATTGTCAAAGATCAAATAACAATACCTAAAATCAATACTTGTGTGCAATGTTTAAAAAAGTTTAGCTTGAAAAAAAAGCAATACTGCGATAAAACGTGGCAGCTATGACCTTGTCAACACCATTACCATTTCTTCGAGGAATGTAAGAATTTAAATTATAATAATTTTTCTACGTCACATTTTTCATGTAAAAAAAGAAGGAGAGTACAGAAACCACAGAGACATGAGAAAAAAAAGAATTTAAAGCGAGTTGACTATGTGATTCCAATGAAAGCAATAGTAAAAATTACTTTGTTGATAGGCAACGCGAAGCTTTACTAGACCCGATTAACGAGCTATTTGTGTAAAATGAATTTAAAAATCCATGAGATCTAACAATAAAATATTGGCTAAATGATAAACGCATAATCAATAAACAGTTCATCATATCAGCAGTAACAATTGGAACTATGAAATAATAGATATAATCGTAGTTTGAATCATCAGAACTATACATTATCATTACAACTCTTATAAATTGCGTCGTAAAAATTCTGAATGCTCCCAATTTACTGGTCTGTTTCTCAAGACGAGACAACGAGTTATCGATCAGAATGCAATTGGCAGCAATTATGCGCGCCACAAACTGTTCGACTCGATCTGCCCGAATCGAATTCGATCAGCCATCAACCGAACGACGTTGCACTCTGTCAGATACGCTTGACTACACAGGCAACGCAAAGCACTTCATGAGGGTAAGTAGAGCTTTACCGCTCCAACGGACGAAACGGAGCCCTAGATTACGCGAACCTCACGAGTTTCGAGTTGACAATGAAAGAAGCCGAATTATCGGCCTCGCAACTTCTTTCGCTTTTTCCCAAAACGTTCCATCAGCAGCTGGATAGCAGCTGCCGAGCAATAGGAGGGGGGATATCAGTTCGTTTATCTTTCTGTGAAGTAAGATGAGACTGGAGTCGCGCCAGCTGCGCATCGAGGCCCGCGCGCACTCTACGAAGAAGCGAGAAGGAGCAGGGTGGTCCAGCAGCAGCGGCGGTGGCGGTGGCAGAGGAGGCAGCAACGACAGAAATGGCTGTCGTCAGACGGTGATGCAGGAGATGAGCTGCTGACAGAGCTGACTGTACTGGAGCTGGTCGCCGCTGATGCGGCGCATCTTGATGCCCTTGGCCTCGCGCTCCTCGTTCTCGCAGACGCGCAGCTCGATCTGCACGCCGCCGGGGTACTCGAGGCTGAGTCCCCCGGTGCCGTCGAGCTCCTGGGTCGGGGAGAAGACAAAGCCCTTGGGAGGAGCGCGCGCGTCGATGATCTGCTTGACGCGGCCGAGGATCGCCTCGGAGTTCAGCCGGCTGGATTCGTCGGAGAGGGTGACCTCGACTTCGGCGGGCACGGAGGTGTTTGGTGGTGGTGCTGCTGCAGCCAGCGCTGCGGAGGGCCGCCCGATGCCCCGGGTTATGCTCGGCCGCTGGAGGTCGCAGGACTGCGAGATGACGAAGGTCGGCAGGTACTCGGGCAGCAGCATGTCCTCCAGGGAGTCGGGCGAGGGCGAGGGAGAGGGCGAGTGGCCGACCAGCGTCACCTGGCCGCCTTGCGTGTCCGTGACCGATATCAGCGGAGGTGGCACCTGGGCGAAGACGAACGGGATCTGCTCGCGCAAAAATTGACAATTAAATCATCGATGTACATATTTATGTTATGCACACGCGACTCGCTGTAAATTGCGTTATAGACACAGTGCGAGTCGATAGGTATAGGTGCGATGAGAGTATAGGGAAATGAGCTAGAATTACCCTTTGTACGTCGACCGGGTGCTCCTCTTGTATCATGTCGAGGGCAGGACTGTTGCTGGGCGAGTAGCTGACGGGGGTGGTGGCCGGGGAGCGGTGGTGTCTCATCGGGCTGAGGTCCAGCGGCGTGGCGGGCTGTTGGGTCGGCGTGCCATGGACTATGCTGCCCTGCACGGGAGTCGTCGTCAAGCCGCTGAGACCTGCGGATCCGATAAGCCATTAAAGTGAAATTTGGAATAAGAAATTATTCAATCAAAGAAAAAAAAAAGAGAAAGAGGACACGTGAAAGAAGAAGACGCACCTTGGGTGATGGCGGCGATGCCACGCTCGTGGACGGGCGAACTTGGTATGCTGGCGGGACTGTGGGAGGGCGAGGCGAGCCTCTGCTGGAGCTGCTGGTACTCCTGCTGCAGCGCCTGGATGCCCGGGCCTTGGGGCCCCGAGCCTTCCGAGGCGCGTCTTACTGGCGAGTAGCGCTCGGTCGTCGATGCGTGGCTGCTTGGCTCCTTGTAAGATTCGCGCGAGCCTGCTAATTGTAAAACATCAGTCAAGTTCTTTTTTTTATGTATTCGATCGCTAAATTAATAGTCAGTTTGTTGTTATTGGCTGGGTTTTAACAGATTATTTCTTCTTTATATATATTTTTTTTCTTTTTTTTTTCTTCTTTTGCATGAGTTTATGAAAAAGCATCGTTCTTATATAGGAAATTTCAAACAACAAGAGAGAAAGAGAGAGATAGGACTGATTATTATTTTATTTCTAATCTTATGACATTAAAGTTGTGAAAAGTTTGAAGGAAGATTAGATTTGGCAGTGAGTTATACACACGCTTTGTAATCTGGCAAATGTTACAAGGCTGCACTTGTTCATTTATACAACAAGTCACGATCAGATTTGATTTATATAATAATTTTTATTACAAAAACAACACAATGTATTATTTATTATATATTTTCGTAACGAGGGTGCAAAAGGCATCATTCCAGCAAGAGTCGTGATGACCATGCACGAGTCGAAGGTAAAGCTGCACGAGTGCATGCAATCGGCACGAGTGGTGATCGGAGTCGACGGCGGAACCGAAGACGAGTTATGTAGGGCGATCACATGAGAGCGACAAAAGGCTTACACCCGAGTTGCGAAGATTAATTTTCGCAATTTCAACGTGCGCAAAAGTCATTTTTGCGCACGAAATTGCACATTATAGACATTTTAAATTTTTACGTAGGTATCTATTTTTGTAAATTACTGGTATATTTGAATTGAATTTTAATGACAGTAAATTACAAAAAATATAGTTTGTAACTTGGGTGTTTCACCTTTTTCGCTCTCAAGTGATTCCTAAATATTCACCGAAGACTCGTGCGTGATGATCACTACTCGTGCGAAAAAGACGCATTTCACGCCCTTTATATCGAACATATCTAGTACGGTTTAATTGTAAAATTTGTATCAAATTTTTAAAATTATGCGAGTAACTTATCGATTACATGATTTTTTTTTTGTATAAACTATCTAAACTTGTTTTGAAAGATCTAGAAACGATGATAAAATCGATATACATTTGATAAATCACTAAAGCTCGACAAGTATTTGACGTTTCTCAAATGTGTAAACAAGGCCAGCTGAGACAGATAAACGTTATATACTTTGAAATACATAATTTGTAATTGTGATTGTGTGCAAACAATAAATAAGTTATTCACCTTTGAGACCTTGAAAATTTCTTGGCTGATGTTGCAAGACCATATTTCATTTCATGCATTTCTACGACAAGTGGGTCAAAGACTGTTCTTTTTTTCTCTTTTTTTTCTCCATATTTTATGTTGCTGCATATTTTTTTTTCTTTTTTTTCAACAACAACATAAGCATAATTTTTCGCATCATTTTAGTATTTAAAAAAATAGTAACAATATTAACATTTCTATCTAATAATCATGAAAAAGTGGATTTTATAGCTAAAGGGAATAGTTTTAAGGCCCTTTTAGTCCAAAATGAAAATATTGAATATTAAAAAAGTTACAGAAGAAAAAAGACAAAATTTTTAACTTTGCCCCGGTTTCCTTTACATATACTTATTTGCAACCTAATGACAATCTCAAGACTCTGGACCATATCTCTCAATCACCTCCAATAATTTTCAGGCTTACAAGATCATTTAGTTTCAATGATTCTCACAACATTATGAACAGGATAAACACATAAACACACATGTACATATAGATAGGTATAAATCTACAGGACATTTACAGTTTCAGCTAATCATACTAAACGAGCAGTGATAATGACGATAAATGAATGGTAAATAAAGAGACAATAAGAGATAGCATTGTTAATGAACAAAAGCAAAAATTCTAAATTTAAAAGCAAAATTAAAAGACAAGAAAGAATGGAAAAGGAGAGAGAAGGAGATCAAGGGTGAAAAATTGAAAAAAAAAGAATAAAAAATAAAAAAGGAAAAGAAACTAAAACAAAAATGTGCGATTTACCGGTACTGGTGGGATTGTAAATTGAGGTTTTCCGGTGCAGCGGCAGGGCCGGGCCTCCACCGGCCTTCATGTGACTCGGCAGTAGCCTCGGCGGCAAGTAAGAACGGTTCATCCTCTTTTCCACTTCCACGACCACCTCGGGGTTCAAAACTATACTCATGCAGCAGGCCAGGACGACGCGCGATACGCCAAATAATAATAAACAACAGCAACCACAACAACAACAATAACAACAGCAACAACCGGTTGTGTCATATTCGTTTCATGTGCGAATACGTTGCCCGACCGCGCACACGTACAGCGCGATGTCAGTCCATGTACAGTGGTGGAAAATTGGTGGTGGAACGGGGACGTGTGATCAAATCATCATCATCATCATATCATCATCAGCATCAGCATCATCGTGTGACACGTAGCAATGGGCGCCCGAAGGTAATAGTTGGACGTACGCGAACGTGTGTGTGTGTATGTGCATATTTGTAAGTTTAAACGTGTGATTTATCGAAAAGAGTATTCCGGTTTTTATTTTTTTTTTGGCGTTACGTTTTTTTTTGTATATGTGCGATGGACACAACAAAACCATGCAAAATTAAACAAAAAAACAAAAGAAAATTTAGAACAAAATCAAAATAAATAGATAAATTGGAGAAAAAGTATGAGCGATATACTTAAAACCCTACTTGAGAATCAAATTTTTCTTTTGTCTGTATTTATTTTTTGCATTTATAAAATTAAAAATTAAATAGTGTTCTTAAAGAAATTTTTGTTTTGCTCATCTACTGAGTTTACATAAATAGTTGAAGATTTATTACATTACACATCCTATTTGTCAACAATATATTTAGTTAAACATGTTGAGTTTTAATTAAACAATTTTACGTATGACGATGAAAATATTTTTATTATTTATACTTAAGTAGCATGCAACAGTTTTACTTCTAAAATAGATATAATATTTGAATAGTGCCAACAATCAGTATGATTAAATAAATGAATAAAGTAAAATTTGATTTTCAAAAGTGTTTAAGTGCGTGTAAGCTCTTCTTTACACTGCATAATCCAATTAAAATAAACTAAGAAAAAAGTCGGGAAGTTACTTTTTTTAAATATTATCTTATTATATTTAAAAAATCATTTCATATAATTCTTATAAGGATATATGCTGTGTAATTTACATTAAATAAAAATTAAGGTAAAAAGAAACAAATGTATATCGTGATGAAATATAAATAATTAAATATTACAAATATTGACAAAAACAAATAATTACGATATACATAGAGCATACTAATTTTTACTACAAGGCAAAAATTTACGTATATGTTTGTTAAATAAATTTAAAAAGATAATCAACTGCAGTGCGCAAAATAGTGGAAAGTATCAAAGAGAAATTAAAAATTATAAAAAGATACCAAGGCATACCTGGACGCTGCATAACAGTTGTAAGGCCTGTACGTCTTTGACGCCTATCACTGCTGCTGCTGCTCGAGGAACTGCCTACGCTATTGTCGCCACTGTTTGTACCACTACCCGGTGACAATGCCGGACTCCCAGGCTAGATATTTTAATGAAAGTTCATTTTTTGATAATTATAAAATTAATAAAAATATGAAATTGAACTTACTGGCTGCAAATGTTCTCTGCTACCCGGCTGACTCCAGCTACCGTCGTCACCATTATTACTGCCATGTAATTGCTGATTGAATACATACAAATTCGCACCTCCATCCGAGGCTCTTCGTCCAAAACTGCTGGCTATAAACAAATCAAAACAGAAGTGATTAAGTCTTGTGATATAATATTCTGCACTAGTCAGTACACTATACTTTCAAGTACACAAACGGCACACTGACCCCTAAAAATCCTAGGATAAAAATTTCATGTTTAACAAGTTTTAGAAAAATTTGAAAAAATTAATAAGTACTTTTTGAGGGTTCTGTTCTATTTTATAATATTTTTTTTCAAAATTTAGAATTAATTAAGTCAAATCTAAATAAAAATTAAATTGGTGTTTTAGAAAACAAATACTTGATAAGCATCAGTTTTAAAAACTATAATTCTTTTGTTAACTCAAACATGGTATTTTTATATGTAAAAATTTGTATGGAAATTAGGACTTTTGCTTATTAGGCTATTATTATGCTCAAAAATATGAGCAAAGCATATTAAATACTTGAATATTATACTTATCAAAAAACATTAAAAAATTAATTTACATATAAAAACCAAACAAATTCTAATTTTTGTATCGACTCCCAGTACATTGGGTCTTTCATTCAGGAAACTTTTGTTACTTTAATTCGATGCTGATTAAACGCTAATTCGTGCATTGAAGCGATATCGAAGGTATAAATACCTCTTATTACCTAGTTTTTCCACAAAAAACATTCTAGCCCCGATTACTTTTTGTCACAGAGATATTTCCAAGTGAAGGAAAGAACAAAATTACGATTTGAAAAATAGCAAGTCAAGTGGCGCTTACTTGCTCCCATCGCGGAAGGTGGTTTTAGCAGATGCTGATCCTTGATCTGAAAGTTCTGAGGCGGCTGATGCTGGACCAGCGGTAGGTTGAGCGCAAGATTTGTTTGAGGCAGAAGGGGTAGCTCGGCGTTGAGTGGTTGCAGGAGATGCGGTGGATAACCGGATGGATAGCCGTAGCAGCCAGTGTACTGGGCCCCCGAAGGCTGGTGAGCTGCATCGCCTGGACCAACAGTATGCCTGCGCGTCGCATGGTAAGGTTGACTACCCGGCAGCTGGAGGCCACTTCGCTCTTCGGACTCGCCACCTTCCGTTTCGCCAAACTACAAAATATGCCGTTATTGCTTTTGAGCAAGGTTTTTTTCAATTGTTACAATTATATGCTGCAATATTTGTATGTGTCCACTTGAATAAAAAATTTTATCTCTTTGGATAAGGATTAAGGAGCATTAATGATGTTTTTCTACGTCTTATCTTTCTTCACACGAAACTTATCGTTTTTGAAGGTTGTTAAAATGTCTTCAGTAATCTCTGATTGACAAACGATAAAATATCGTATATTACATAAAACTAAGACAAATGTTTGATCAATATGTATGTAAAAAATTTGTTACTTAATTGCCGATCACTTCAAATATTGTTTATATACCTTTAATGTCAGTTATGAAATACATCAAAATCATTCAATTAATCTAACTTCACAGCTCCCACCGCTGTCGTATAACATATCGCGTAGAATATTCTTTGATGTATTTCGATAAAACCGTCTACGTAAGACGTCGAGTTCATCAGTACACCCGTATAATAAAATCTCAACTTTAACTGTCGTCTGAAATTCTGTCAAATTTTACACTTTACAATGCGTTGAAAAGCTTTGATTTTTTTCCACATGAATACCCATAACAAGCTACGCTTGACGATCGCGTATCGCCTTAAATATTGCATCTGCATTAAAAATGTAATTTGTCATACAAAACTGACCTTCTCAAGTTGATGAGCGTCGTCGTCAGGCACATAAGCCGCGGGGAAGCTCTGTATGTTGGGTACACTTGAAACTGCACTTTCTAACTGGTCAACCAGCAGATTGTAGATGGCCGATATGTGGTTGAAGGCGTTGCCTTGAACGGCCTGGAGCAGCGTGTCGAGATCAAGATCCGGCAACGTGAGCATACTCTCTATCACCAATTGGTTAAGAGGCGGTGCACTCGAGGTCGTTTCGGGCACCTCGAGCTCGGATTCGACTGTACGGCCATTACCGCCCATCCATCGATGTATCAGAATTTGCGTGATGCTGTAACGCCGCTCGGGCTCTGGTACTAGCATGTGTTTTAGCAGGTGCTCGCAGTCTGATAACAAAATGTCAAGATTAATCAATTGAATAAAAACATAAAATTAAAAGACATAAATATTTTTTTAAAAAGACCTACCCTGAGACATGAAGAAAGGTACTCTAAATTTTCCTAAAATTACTGCCGACCTAAGCGATTGCATGGTGGGTCCATCAAATGGTAAAACTCCACAAACTAATACGTACAGAACAACTCCTAAACTCTGTAAATTAGGTTGAAAATTTTTTTTTAAAGAAACCTGAAAAATTTATGGACTTTTAAGATTGTTAAAAACTTAAAGTACCCATATATCCGCCTTTGGACCGTCATATTGCCTTCCTTCAAATATTTCTGGTGCTGCATATGGTGGTGAACCACACCAAGTACTCAATAAAACACCTGGTGTGTATTCATTGCTGAATCCAAAATCAGCCAATTTGATGTTATTGTCAGCATCCAGTAACAAATTCTCAGCCTAAAAGTACAGTTTTTCTTAATCCAATTGGAGCATTGCATTACCATGTAATGTTCTTTAAGAAATCTATTTTCCGTCCTCCAGACGGGAAACGCCAACTTCCCAGCCGCTGCCCGAAGGGAAGTTGTTGCTTCCCGGCTGCTTTGAGCGAAAAAGTTGTATACGCACCACGTCAGGGAGTAAAGAAGCCTCAGATCACCAGGTTCCAGCCTGGCTCGGCTCCGCCTCGGGCGTTAATATCCTGGTGATCTGGAACTTTCTTCACTTTCCCTGCCTAGGTGCGTATAAGTATACTATTGTTTTCAATCATTTTCTTTTTTTTTTTTTTTTTTTTTTAATGTATAAACAAATTAAAAAAGAATGTCTAAATGTTTAATGAAGTAAAATTATTTCAACAACTTTAGTATATACCTTAAGATCTCGATGAACAACTCTTTGCTTATGAAGATAACGAACTGCTTGAACGATTTGAAGAAAAATTCTTCTTGCCTCTGGCTCTGACATTTTACTGTTTTTCACCAAATAATCAAAAATTTCACCACCAGGCGCATATTCAGTCACTAAATATATCATCTTTTCAGTTTCCATCACTTGATATAATCTAATAATATGTGGATGCCTCAGTCTCTTCATTATGTGCACTTCACGAAATATTTTTGCCAGATTCTCCTCGCTTAATTTCGTCTTGTCGATAATTTTAATAGCCACCTGTAAAAACAATTATATTTTTAACTAATTGACTATGTCGTTAAAACAATATTTTTAAAATAAATTTTATAGCATTGAAATTAATTTGCCGATTATATATCAGTCTAAAAACCGTGTGGTCATCGAAGCCTTATGCAAATTTACACTATCTCAGTTTTGCACCATTTCAATTGGCTTAATTTAAACTCAAATATTTTTACATTAAAGTTTATTACATTACGTATCATATTCTAGAAATGCGCGATTTATTCTACCTACTCTTTATTAAATCTCATATGTTAAGATTGAAATATTTGTAACGTAGGCTACAATAATAAAAAATATAAAAGAATATTTGAATTAATGTAAAGTGAAAAATTTCACAGTAAAAATGCAAATGTTTTAATTGACTTTTTCGACTATTCGACAAGTTTATTTTATTATTCAAAACTGACAAATTACATTTGACACAAAAAAGACAATCAAAAGTATTAAAATATAAGTTAATAATTTGTTTTGTTTCATCAACCAACGAAAGCTCGATTTGTTAATCGGGTAATCGTAATGACCTTGAAGTTACACTTTAATCTCAGAGTGGAGCTACTGGCCACCTATATATATATATATATACACACACACACACATTTATACTTCTAACTAAATATTTGTAAATTCAACAATCATCAGTCTCTTCCTTTATCCTATGTAATATGCACCGCCCAGCTGTACAAACATCCTATGGAGTACCTATACTTCTTCGTCTGTCATCGTATTCCAAAATTAACAAACTGCCAGATAAATAAAAATTGGCAAGTCGAGTTGAAATTTTGGAAATCATCATCGCGTGCATATTTTGCATTATATAGATGATATCGTCGCCTTCGGGCAACAAGGTGCCAATTCAGAGCCCACGGCAAGAAAGTGCCTTTTCAAAATACGAGGCAAGAAAGTGCCTTTTCAGATTCCGC